>VZSZ01004729.1:193421-240730 GCA_013398815.1 Ibidorhyncha struthersii | reverse complement strand
TTCCTTAAAACGATCAAAGTTAGCCCTCCTGAAGTTTAAATCATTCTACTTAGACATGAGAGATATAATGCTGTATCACGTCATTAGAAGATCCTTTAACAGGGATATCTGCCCTGTTAAAAGGAACAGAAGCCACTGTAGATTTCCCTTTAAAGTTACTACTGACTCCATTCTGCATTTTCTACTCAAGAAAATTCCCACTGGGAAAAACCTAGCAGTCCTTACTAAAACCTTACTCCAGGGTGTATCAGATTAAGATAAAGACTTCAGTAAAAATCATCCGGTTTGCTCAGTCTTGCATACGATATGCAGTCCAATGTGTTGGATTAACAAAGACGACACTCCTCCTCAGTGCAAATTATATTCTTTTATTATCCTGAATTTGGCAGATTTGTGCAATATAACTGTTTTTCATTTGTCTTACTTGAAACTTCTGTAAAGCTCTAATAAACCTACAGCAGATATTTTTCAGGCACAGTGCAGATATTCAATGCCACTGACAACATACTTCCACAGTTCTTTGTATCTCATGAAATCTCAATACAATTCCACAAGGTCAGTTCAGCTGTATGAATATTCTTATTCTGGTTTCACTTAATTCTTGCCTTAATTACGTGAAGTTAAAAAAACCTTATAGTTGAGGATATAATCAGCTGAATAGCTCACAGTTTATTGCTGTGGACAAAAAGCCAGTGTGATTCTCCAATTACTTGCAATTTCGTCTGTGGAAAAAGTGCTCTGAGAATACTGCATACAGTTCTGCTGCACGTAATTCAAGACTAACGCTGAAAATGAAGGTGAATTCTTGGAATAACCACAAAAGTCAGTGGTGTTGGAAAAATATTCTTCATAGTGAAAGACTCCAGGAGCACATTGACCATTTAACTTCTCAAAGAGTCTCTATTAACTGGTGACTGATTTGATCATAGTGAACACTGCAATGTCTATCCAGAGAACACATATTGATGATAAACCCTTCCATCAAGCTCAATGGAAACAAGGCAAGTTCCAAATGTTCAAAGTTGACAACAGAAAAGTTGCACTGGATTCTGGTTACTTTTGTTCAGATGCAGACATCTAAAATAGGAATAGTTGCCTCATCAGGAATACTGCGTCCAGTTCTGGGCTCCCCAGTTCAAGAAGGACAGGGATCTGCTGAAGAGGGTCCAGCAAAGGGCTACAAAGATGATTAGGGGATTGGAACATCTTTCATATGAGGAGAGGCTGAGGGATTTGTGTCTCTTTAGTCTGGAGAAAAGAAGATTGAGGGGGGATCTTGTTAATGCTTTCAAATACTTGAAGGGAGGATGCCAGGGGGATGGGAGCAGTCTTTTTTCAGTGGTGCCCATTGATAGGACGAGGGGTAATGGGCACAAGCTTGAACATAGGAAGTTCCATCTTAACATGAGGAGGAACTTCTTTACTTTGAGGGTGGTGGAGCACTGGAACAGGCTGCCCAGAGAGGTTGTGGAGTCTCCCACTCTGGAGACATTCAAAACCCGCCTGGACGCTGTCCTGTGCAACCTGTTGTAGGTGACCCTGCTCTGGCGGGGGGGTTGGACTAGATGATCTCCAGAGGTCCCTTCCAACCCTGACTATTCTGTGATTCTGTGATCACAGCAAGGTTATATGCACTATTAAAGGAAAAGAATGAGGAAGAAAAATAGAAAATTTTGATTAACAGATCTGATTGGGGGCTGCATGGATAGAGGTATGTGTTGGGGTACTTAGTCATCAGTATATAGGACTAAAACAAAGAAAAAGGTTATTACATTAAAGGTGCCAATATTCTATTTGGTTTATACAAATACACACAAAAATTGCTTTTTCCTGTTCCTGTTGAAATTGATGTCAAACCTCCTCAGAGTTTACTGGGGTGAGGATTATGGGCAATATCTGGCCAAATGGAAAGACGTTAATGGGAAAGCGGCTTAGGTCAACTTAAATGATGCAGCCTTGCAATGTGGAAATATGTATCAAGAAAAACAGGGCTAATTATTAGTGTGTATGTACATAGCTTTAGTATATATTTATATTAAACCTTAATCTAAAATCCTGTTTGTCAGGGAAAATTTTGTATGCTTAAAGCAAATAATTATATAAATAATGGATAATTTAAAGAGCACACATACCAGAATCACAAGAGGACAGTCGGGTTATTAACATGTAAAACAGTTAATACATTTTTGCCACTCCAAGGCCATCCAAAAAAATACGAAGTCTTGTCACATGCTGTGCATGTGACAGTGACTTCAGCTTCCCCTGACATTTTCTTAACTTTCTTTTAGGCAACATGGGAGGTCCTGATCAGAGTTTGGCAATAGGCAGTTTTTTCCCCTATCCTCTCACACTCTTTACTTCCTGCCTTTCTAGCAATTCTATGCAGCTTTCATTTGAGCTCTTCATTTCAGCGCTCAGTGACTCTTCTAAGCTTTTCAAGGTTTTCTTAAGTTAAATAGATAGTCCAAAGCAATTGCTCTCTTCCTAGATTGTCTGCTTAGGGAATTTCAGGTTTTGACGTAGATTTCATGCTTGGAAAGTTATTGTTTATTTGTTTAAGTGTTCGGTATGATGGGCTGGTATTCAGAACTCTGCCTCCTGCAGAGACCCTTCAGAAATCTCCACAGCTGGAGCTCCTAAACACAGGCGAGAACCTAGCAGGTATTTATGTTCTGGATGAGCTGTGTTTCTTGCCTCTGAAGTAAATTGTTATTAAAATCTGTCTTTGAGGAATAAATGTCACAGGAAAATTCATCTCTACCAGTACAACAATTTTAAAAATAGTCACATGTAGGTATGTATACATACGGCTGCTTCTGTAGAACTGTAGGACAGGATGGATGTCTCGGCTGACCTTACTGATTGTATACTGAGACATTTAAGGACTGACAGTTGCACACTTGAGAAAGCTGAAGAAAGGGCATGCTTTAGATTTGGTTCATAGGTGAGAGATGAAAGCTGATCCTTACATCCCCTCATCACGTAGCAATCTGGGTTAGACTTATCATTGAGTTCCACAGCAAATTATCATGTCACCTCATCACCCTATTGTCTTAAATCTTCATGGGGTTTAAATAGTCCCAAATCCCCATACCTGCACAGTTTCCCTGTCAGTTCTGAGATTCAGCTCTGGTTTGAGAGACTACCCATAAGCCGCTTGCAACGCAGGATCCGTGATTGATACCAGATAGAAGCATCACTGCGGGACACCAATAGTGCCAGATGTTTCTCACCTTTCAGATAGCGCACCATAGTCAGCACTTTTGCTAAATCAGCAGCAATATTCTGTCTGAATAAATTGAAAGGGTGTTGTATACAGCCCTGCTTAAACCACTGAGCATCAGTCCTGATGATACCATATGCCTTTAACCTGAGTTTGTTATTGTTAACTAGATAAAGTTTTAGCACGTAAGCATGAGATAATCTTACAGACGCTCATCTAGATCAGCTCTACTCTTTCCATTATTGAACCTACAGGCAAGCTGTTTCCTGTCCTTGACAAAAGAATTGTTTTCAAGAACCAAAGTAGGGCAATTACAAAGTTATGATATATCCAGCACTAACGATCCAGTCTCGCTTGCTATTCTTCCTCAGGCAGACTCTATTGAAAGGAAACAATTCAGTAACAACTGTTTTCTGAAGAAGTAGTGGTAATCACCTCAAGGCCATCCAGTGTATATTGTCAGAAATATTATCCATTGTACATTAATGTACAACTCCATTCTGGATGTCAGGCTACAAGAAGATCTTTAACAGAAATGACATTGACACAATGCAGTGCTTTGCCTCTAGTCATGTGGCATCCCTCCACTTCACTTCATAGAGGAGAGTAGCTGTTCATATACAGCTGTCATGCAACAACAGAGTGGAGTAGTGACTGTTATTCTCTGGTGAAATTAGGCAGTTCGTGTTTTGCAATGGCTTAAAGTTACAGGTCTGAGGAGATAGCATTTTGCGCCTGTTTTATGGCGCATGTAATTAAAGATTTCTCTGGATAAATGGCTTTCCCAAACAAATGTGCATTTTCCAGCTTTTTAAATAAATGAAAGTGAGCCATGATTTTGGCATGAGGAACACCTGCTCATAGATGTCAATTACTCTTTCTCTTTTTCTGCCTTTAAAAAATGAACTATTCTAAACTGAATAGCTATTTAAATGTAGTATTAATTAATATTTCATTGCTTTACACTGGAGAACAGATCAGGAAAAGGGTTTTTTTGTTCATTGACATCTGGTTAAACAAAGCTAAGTGGAACCTTCTGACATTATCAATGAAAAGATCTGAAAGGAAAGCTGTTCTGTACAATAGCCTTCTTCCTTCATGTATTTCTGTAACTGTTCTGTTCCGACTTGTTACAAAATAATACAGCTTGTGCTGGTTGTTTTTTATCTTTAAAAATAAGCTGTAGTTACAGTGTGTATGAGCTATTTTTCATTGTTTTTTAGAGCCAACTATAATCCATTTGCCTGTGTTTACATGATTTCTGAAGCTTTTCTGGACTAAGCTCATCTTGCCTCATTGAACTGTTAGTTTGCCCACTGAGTAGATCAATCTTATACTTCTTTATGAACTCAACCCTAGTGAGTCATCATTTATTTCCATGAAAATCCAGTTACCAGGACCATCTACTGCAACTCAACCACAAATGTGCCTGTGCCTTCCAGATGAAAAGCTGAAGTTCTTAATTTTGTTCTGTATGTTGTTTTCCATATGAAAAAATCTACTCAACAACTATGGAATACAACCCTTCTGAATGCTGCAAATTATTCCAAATAAAAAGAATATACCTGATGATCTGTTTTTCCACAAGTAGTCTATTCCTAGTAGGAGTGTTTCTACTTTCCCTTACACCCCAGCTAATGCTCAATCATTCGGGTACTGCAACCTTCTGCTCTGATGGCAGACAATTCCAAGAAGGCAGCCAAGATCAAGGGCCCACTCTTAATTAAAGTTAAAATTCCCATTCATAATGCTCGCTTATGCACACACTCTCTCACACACACACAGAGGCACATGCAACATATTGAATTATGCAAAACAGCATTGTATACTTATTTTTGTTTGCATATTCAGAAATATTAAAAGCAGGGATATACTTTAAGCAACAAAACATCTAATGCCAGTCTTAATCCTACTAATTAGAATAAACACAATATAAGATATAAAAAGCTATTTGTAACGAAATATTTCTTGTAGAGTTTGAATGTGTCATTATATATGATGGTGGAGGAATAAAATGTGCAAACAAATATTTGCATCAGTAGAAACAAAAAAAATTATAGCAAATTAGGAAACGTCTGTTAATAAATCCCTTTATCATTCAATTTGAATAAAAATCTGTCTAAATTAGGTCTTGAATTATGCTTTGAAGCTAATGAAAACAGTTTCTGATCAGGAAAACAGTTTTGTGCTGCCATTAAAGTTGACAAACATTATGGAATCTGGTAGGTTCCACTGAAGTTTTATATTCTCATCTAAGTGAAACATATATGTAATATAAAGCAAGGCAGTAGGTTTTGGTCTTGCAAAACAGAGGGGAGAATAACCCCCCACTTTTTTGGCCACGCACTGCTTATACAGATGAAATACTACATTTATCCAAATAAATTTTGAATGGTTTTATAAATTTGAGTGTTTGTTTCAATGCTTATAATAATGTTTTAACTGGTATGTTTGAGCATGAAAAATCAATATTTTTTGGTCACGTTATTTTCATCACATTTGGTAAATTTATTTCCTACAGGAAGTTAAATATTTGAGTAAATTTAATTTAATTAAAGATTCAGTTTACCATTCAAATGTGTCCACTAATTGATAAACATTGAGCTGTTGTAGCATAATAAAAATAACAAAATCAAATACTAAGAAAACAGCGGGATGATGAAATTACAGCTGTTAAGTCCTTTCATAAACTGGTCCCTAAAAGATTAAAATCCCCGGACAGTGTTATTTAGCTGTCTAGAAGCTCAGTGTGGGATATGCTTAATAAGAAAATTGCAAATAGTGTTGATATAATTTTTGAATAATGTCAATCGCCTGTGTAAGCCAGGTTGTCAACTCATATTTTTCTGTATTGAGTGGGTGAAATAAATCAGATTTTCTATTTACCTTGCACCAGGTACAGAACCAAGTAAAATAACTGCAGCCCTTTCTACTCCATATTAACATGTAGCATCTGCTTTACATTCACAGCCTGGAAGGGACCATTAGCCTGACCTGCTGTAAGACATAAGCTGTGGCATTCCTATATTTTCATATTGCTCATGAGGTTTACACTGTTGAAACTTCTCAGCTTTTGTCATATACCACAGTACTCAGTACTGCTCTGCTGATGCCTGAACTGCAGCATAGATAAAAGTAACCTCTGCTGACAAACCGTGCCTCTCCTGGTGTGTTTCTCACATTTACCTGTCCTGTAGCTCTGCAGACATAGTAAATGGATGAATTCAGAAGCCTTGCCATAATTCTTTTTCTGTTACTACAACAGAAGGTGGAAAGCCTTGCTGAGTGGCACTGATATTGCCAATACAGCCAAACCATGAAAATTCACTTTTAGGGCTACGAAGAACTTTGAAGAAAATGGTCAATCAAATCCTACCCTGCAATGCCTGCCCTGTAGGCATTACAGAAGGTACTCTTCATGTTCATTAAATAAGAAAACCTGCTTGGTAGCCCCTTCTTTCAACTCATCTGTAGTTTTGCCTCGTTAAAGACTGAATGCAGACATAATATTTGGTTCAGGGATAGTACTGATTGCTGAATACACTTAAAGAATGAGTCTTCATTTGACTGCAAATGTATCTATCCATATAGATTTACCACTCAGTGCTAGATTTCCCTTCTTTGGAGAGAAGCTGAATGTGAGTGATCTGTCAAGTCAAATACCTGGTTTTAGCAGTAAATCTAGGGAAAAATATAATTTACAAAGTAATCAGTATCTGTTTAAAATCTTATCAGTGAAAGGGAAAGCCTGTCTTTGTACTATACATTGAACAATAGTAATTATGCATTGAATCAAGGGTTTTAGAATTCTTCAGGTTTGCTTAAATGAGATTGATTGATTTTAAAGATTTATTATTTTTTTTAGCCATCAGGAAATGTGCTTCCAATTGAGTAAAATGTTGAGCAAGCCCATGATTCATGGATGATGATCAAGTTTAATTTCATTTGTTCATCCTCATCCTTCTGAAAAGTTAGGAGAATTTGAGGGGCTTTTAGATATCAATGTTGAAGGGAATTTAGAGCTCTCTTATCCAGATGGCCATCTTGAAACGGCTACAGAAATAGGCAGTTCTCTCCCAATATGTGTTTATCTTGATAAACTTGCAAAAGAGATAGATAGATAGATAGACAGACAGACAGATTTGCTGAAATGCCTGAGGAGCAATAAACAAGTCAGCAAAGATAAACAATTCAGCACATAACAGTTCAGCACAGATTGCTTTAGAATATCTTTGTTGAAAGACTCTATCAAACTTGGAATATACAGTAAGGATTCAGGACTCCTTTAAGTCACCTTTTTGTTTATTCCTTGAACTGTGTATGAAAGCTTGAAACTACTGGTTTCGTACTATAGCACTCTCGAACTTTTACTTGTCATCAGATCCTTCTATAGAACCTCCCAGATCCCAACTCTGCATCAAGATAAACTGGGATGTGTACCCTTATCCTCTTCCTGTTTTGTATCAAAGAACATACAAAAAATCAACCAATTTTTCTGCATTTCTGTCATAATCGATGGGTCTAAAACATCTACTTCAAGGAACATGAAAAGATATTTCTAGATGCCAAGACAGAAGAAAGCACTCTTCTACTCTGAGCATCTCAACTCAGTAGACACTTTTACATTGGTTTCAGTTTATTTGGTGCTTGCACCCAGGCATTTTGCATGGTTGGAAACATCTCAGTCTAGGAAACAGGCATTTATTTCCTGACTTCCCTCTGCTAAAATGCAAACCTCGCTTAAGTCTCCAGAAGGATTTAGAAACAGCAGATGGACTCAGAAAACAGCTAATTGCATCAAATGGCATTACCTTCATTCATAAATATGAGCAGCATCGTCACTGTCCATTTGCACAGCATTTAGGGATACAATATACATGGGCTATTCTAAGAGAAGTTACTAAGAAGCAAGCCATTCCAGAGTCGCAAGATCAGGGTGGAGAGGAACATTAAGAAGACAAGCAAGAATAGTTTCTACTCTTCAGCTGAAGTGACTCCCAGGGCAATTCTTCCACTTTCCTGGATAGGTGTTCATAACAACTAAAGTATTATGCAAAACATGCACAGCACCCTCAGCAGCAGTCCTTTTTTAAAATATTAAGCTCTGTAAAGTTAGCTCAGCTTCATTATTGATACCCTAGGTCCAAGCTGAACGTCTACATAGATATTCTTTCCTACTGGTTGTCTCCAGATACTGCCTTACTCAGCATCCAATTACACCGAATTGTTCCGCAGACTTGACTGACCTTTCCACTGAGTCAATGAAATGAAGTAAATAACTCAAGAGATCTGGATAATCTTTGATAGGTAAAGGTGCCTATCTCTTTCTGAAGATCCTGCACCAGTCAGGCACTCACTTTTTAGGCATTGTGATGCTGACTTTTGTGGAGTGATCTTGCCTGTGACAGTAGGTATTGGAAATGAAATTCTGCTCCAGAGAAGGTGGGTAGCTATTGACCAGTATCCACAGAACTGGGCATTCAGATGATGTAGGATTTAGTTGCTTGAACCTGTAGTGCCGTTTTATACAGCCTATGAAATCTTGCCTGGTAGCCATCTGCTCCTCCCCCAGGATGCATGGTAGCCATCTGCTTCTCCTACAGGATGCATGTCTCTTTCAGGATTGTGTTATAGCTTTCATTTACATACAGAAACTCTACAGAGCTCTTTCAAATGGCACTAGACATCCGAACTATGTCTGCTTTAGCTGAGTAACATCACTTAGCAGGCATCGCTGGCCTCACAAATTGACTACAGTGGGAATTTAAACACCAGTTCACAAGTTTATGTATGAAGTTAGATATTAATTTTAAACCAGATTCAAACCTGATGGATTGTAGTACTCCAAAGGCAGCTCAAGGAGGACATGAACGAAGACAGAGGGAGCTCATTTCAGTTTTCTCAAGGCAGGTGTGTACCGACTGCCATGTGGGACACCCTAGGGTTTCCAAGACTTCCACACAGGGCTAGCAGACACGCGTCTGTGGAGGCCC
Source organism: Ibidorhyncha struthersii (assembly GCA_013398815.1). Lineage (NCBI taxonomy): Eukaryota > Metazoa > Chordata > Aves > Charadriiformes > Charadriidae > Ibidorhyncha > Ibidorhyncha struthersii. Next base: position 231,514 of record VZSZ01004729.1, on the reverse strand, counting down.
ATTCCTTTTTTTGGAAGAGCAGATGGCCAGGTCAGATGCTTTAGGCCATTTTACACAGAACAACATGCCTAGGTTTAGACAACTGAATGACATTCAGAGAGTCTATAAAGAAAATTACAGGACTAGCTGAACTTGGGAATAACCAGAGCAGAAAATACAGAATGGGTGAAGTTCTCAATAAAACTAATGATAAGAAAAGTGCATTAAGTCTGAATTGGAAGCATGGGGGTCCAGACTGGAAACACAACTTCCATATAAACCCTTTAATACTTGATACAAAGACTGGTTTTTAAATTAACATGCTGTTTGTACTTATTTCTTAGTCTTGTGTTTCAGAGTCAAATTTAAGTGCACTAGCCTGCTCTACAATATATGGGATCATGAACTTATTACCTAGTTAGGTAAGAACAGTTAAGTTTAAGTTAAACTGCTTTCAACTTTGATAGTGTGTTAACATAGTAACATAGAACATTATATGCCTCTTTGCCTATAAATTATAAAAAATACGAATTATGAAAACTGGCTATTTACTGTACCTTCTTGAGTAGAATATTTTCAAAGTTGCCAACCTCAATTTGATTAGAAAAGCTGTATGCATAAATAATCTCTCCTAGCCTTTGGGAATGCCTTGTTGAAAACAGTGTTCTTGAAATTCTCCTGGGATTATTGGAAGATGAAGGTCCTGGAACATGGAATTCAAGAGATTATTTCTCCTACAGATAAGATATTTAACCTGTAGTGTTACAGTCAGAATATTTTGTTTGCTTTTAATAAAACATTTTGGAAAAAAGTAGTTACACTGTTACAGTCATACATCCAACAACAAAAAACATGGATTACCTAATATTTCACTAGTGGATCAATTTAATTAACTATAAAAATACCTTGTGATTATTTCTTTTTAGCTTACTTGAGACTACTGTCACAAATCTGTTAAACCTTCATATTTGTGTAAGGCATCTTCTTTTAGAAATTAAAACTTAAACCAGTGCATTTTCAACACAGTCATTGTTTCTCATGCGTGGAAGTGACTTTTAATAGCCATTCTTCTTCATAGTAATTATCTAGTTTTGTCTGATAGGTTACAGTTGAGAGGAACCTTAGTTTAACCGTTTTAAACTTCTCAGGTACTTAGTCCTTCCTAGAAACTAAAAATTTGTATTTTCAAAAATGTCAGTCTTCAGATGTGACCGAGTGTATTCCCCACATATTCTATATATTCAAGTATAAACTAGTGAACTGGAAACTTTGGAAAGAAAGAGTGTTCACATAAAAACGTTTAGCTAAGAGTAGATATTTTTCCAATAACGATGATAAAAAAACTAGTCACATTAGAAATGTCCTAGAGAAAATTAAACGAGTCTTCGTGATTTACTGCCAATGAAAATACAAGAAATTCACCATCTGAAGCCAAAATAGGAAGCAAAACACATGAAAACAAAATGCTGCAATAAAGCATTTAAAAAATGAAATTCTTAATACTGTTAATGGTTAAGAATGGCTGAAAACGTGTACAAGTTATGTGAATGTAGCTTGTTGGTATCATTCCCTTAGTAACGTTAAGTTTCTCTTCCATAGGAAGAAGTTCTGTATTACAGATTCATTTTTTGTTATGTGATTCTTAAAAGATAAGTAGTATCTTTTTTCAGAAAAACTTTATTTTCTTCTTTTGTAGATGCTTTCTTTGATAAAAGAATCTTGCCACATGCTGAACTCACTAAATTTATTTAGCTGTCACCATGACTTCCCATAAATCTATCTGTTCTGAAGTTTCCCTGCAGTGTGCAGCAGTGTAAGCATTATGTTTGGGACTTTCAAAATGAAAAGTCTGACAGGGAGCCGTGCCATTTGCAATGCCCTGTAAGGGTCTAATCTGCAACACACCAGAAATATTCCCACCGACATGACCAGGCATTGTTTTGGGCCTGAAAGGAACCCCACTAGCAGTAACTTTGTTACCAATAGACAAAGAAGTAAATGAAACTAAATCTGATTTTCCAAAATGGGCTTGTATTTTTTTAGAATACAAGTAAAATCTTTGGTAGGTTTTATTTCAGATGAACCAGTTTGCCACACTGGAAGAAATAGTACAATGACTCTGACATCAGGAGAATTGAAATGAACTTGTAAATTATCAGTGAGCATGTGTGCTGTATTTGTTTTTAAATCTTCAATCCTTAAAATTCTTAAATCCTTAAATCCTCAGACATCAATTTGCATCTTCAATATTTTATGTTGAAAGAATGATTTATTTGAATTTCCTATCTTAAGGTATATGCACTCTGTCTCCTGTGACATATACCTCTAAACTGGCTTGATTTCTACTATCAAAGTTCAAAATTAGAAGCAATACCACTTGTATTTCAGCACTTCATAAGCTTATTTTCCATGGTGACATCCCCTCTGAAACTGACATTTCCTGACATTATTTATTGCTTGTTTGTAGTGGGATTTCTGTACTGACAGTAATGATAGCACATTACTTTCCTTTGGCTAACAAGAAATTTGCATTATATTCTAGTTGATCAGCCTTGAAAAATAAGTACATACTCATGCCACATTTTTGTTATATGGAGAGTGGTATGAATCAATTTCTATGCAGATGTTAATTCTTGCATATGAAGGTATTTGCATTTGTTTTTCAAAGCTATTTTGGAAACTTGAATCAAAATAGAAAGATTCAGAGAAGAAATTTTCACACTGGGTAAAATCTTAGCAGCATGGAAGTCAGTGGGAGTTCTGCTTCAGTGGGGCTAGGATTAAATCCTATTAGCATATAATATAATAATATATTCCTCCCATCCTTTTCCATAAAGCTGACTAAAAAGGAAACAACAGCCCCCCTGGCCTCAGCCAATATATATACCAATAGTGTATTTACAATCAATAGCTGATGTGTATAGTAAATTATCAATGTTAATTTAGTAAAAGCATAGTTCACCCACAGGTTCTCTATTCAAGTTGTTTCCTATCATGGATGAACTTTTCCCATTACATACTGCACTCATCGTGGGGTTAAGAACCATGCGATTTCACAGCCTCTTCTTTGAAAAGCTTGGAACCACACTAAGCACAAGAGGTAGACAGTAGGGAGAAAGGTGTGCTATCCCCATTTTCTGGAGGAAAATCTGGGACCTAGAGAGTAAGTTGCTTGCTGGTGTTAACAGAATCTGTGGCAGGCCTGGGAACTGAATACAGAGCTCTAGTGTTGTTGCTTTGAGGTTAGTGTCCTCTTGTCCTCCTGCACACAGGTTCAACTCTTGGTTCCACTCGTTCCAGTCTTCTGATCTGACTGCAGCTTCTTAAAACTGTAATTACTGACTCTGCAGATATCACCTTACATGGATACTTTGCGTAATATGCATCACCTCAGGGGACCCATTTCAACCAAAAGAAATGAAGGAAAACATTCCTGAGAAAACAGGTTTTGACAATGATGATTATTTTTTTTCATGTGTGTGAATTTTAATGGACTAGAAGATGGAATTGGGATTTTTATTCTGTTTTATTTATGAAATAGGCTCAGCAACTCCTTTCCTGCAACTCAGAAACACAACTCTTACTTCTGCAAAGCTTATGAAACATCACCTTTCCATATAGCTGTATGGGTAACATCAGTGCTTCTGGAGCAAGTCACTTAGGTGCTACATGATCAAACATTGCAAATAAGGCATGTTTTTATGAAGAATAGTGCTTTAATTGCTGTTTAGTACCCTATTTCTATGCAAGCAGATAAAGAAATCCTTTTTTTGTATGTACAAATGAGGTTTATGTTTTCAAGTGTGTACTGCTGAGGACAGCAAAGTCTGAGCAATCACAGGACTGACTGAGGCAAATATGACAGATTTGGGAGAAATTTTATTCTACAAGTCTATTCATAAAGGACAAGTAAATGAGTGATTTTGTCTAAACTTTTCAGTATTTTATCAATGAAAGCACTTAATATGTCCAAAACTTCTCTAAAATATTTCTAAGCAATAATGACAGATATCTCTCAGAGGAAGAATCATGTATTTTTTCATTTGTCTGTTGTTTGTAGATTAGCTTCAGTGTGTGTCTATTCTGTTTTCTGAGCCTTGAACATCTGTGTTCTCCATGCAAGAATATCTGGTTTTACCCATTTTATCATGTCTGTTGCAGCTTTGAGTAGGAGGTGTAGTCTATTTTTCATGGTTTGTTTTGAAGTGCACATCTTGTGTCATCGTTGAAATTCCCATGCCCACTTATCTTTAGATAAAAGCAAGCTGTTCATTTATGCAATAAGATATGATATAGAATGTATTTGGGGATGATCATTACACATTTTATAAAGTCTTCAAAGACAGAAGACTGAAGGTCAACAAACTAACATTTCAATTAAGAGCAGCGGATATTCTGGCCACTCCAAAGTGATTCTCTCAAATCTTGAATAGATGTGTTCTTTCTTTCATGAACTGAACTGATATGGGAAAAATCATATACAGTTTGTCTGATGAGTTCCCACTTTTGCGAATTTCTTCTTATCCAAAGTGAATCAAGCCTTTTTTGAAGTGTAAAATATCTTTCCCAGAAGCGCCCAACGGGGCATGTCTGGAATGAACTACATTCCCCAGACCCATCACTGCTAGGAATGACAATTTATCAGAAAACATTTGCCTGAAACGTAAAAGTATTTGACAGGGTCCTGAGAGTCTAGACATGTTCTCTGGAGGCACTAGCTTTTCTTCGTAGGTCTTCCCAAGGCTCTATAGTGTAGAAACACAAGAGTCCTTGGCCCAGGGAGCTTCTAACGGAAATTTAGGTGTAAATCACATGACTGTCTTGTGTTGAAATAGGCAAAAATTTGACAAACCTGAGATATCTTCTGTGAAACACTTTAGACTCCACAAATTGCTGTTTCATTAACAAAACCAGTTTGCTTTTTCTGGCTTATTTTTCTAACCACCATACTCCAGATCTAATCATCACCTCTTTGTGATACCTTTTATTCTGTGATTGTCTTTGTCCTGGAGACTGCAGCTGCTGACTCTACCTGTGCTAATGCAAATCACCAGTGCAGCTGAAGAAACCTTTAGAAGATGTGATTTACTCTGTTTGATTTTACCCTTTTTAAAAAGAGGTTAAAGTGCACTAACACCAATTTTGGACTACACGCTACCTATCTTGATCCATGCATGCTATAAAACAACACAGTTACATGGACAGTGGGAACCCAATACTGAAATCCATGACAAAAATCCTAACCCCACGTCAAGGCACTGGAAGGCCAGGCTGATTAAATTTGCAAAGGTGTACAGCTAAGCCCAAAACTGAAAGCTGAAGTCTGAGCAGATTCTGAGTGCAGAAAAATACTCATGTCTGAGCTGGCAAAGTATAAGAAATTGAACACAAAATCTTGATAATCAGAAGTGTCAGGGAAGTTTAATGTCAGCCAGTGCTGTTAGCCCTCCCTAAACTGCCCGAATCAGCCCAGGTGTAAACAGCTGCAGCTGCCACTGAAGTTAACAGGAGTTGTAACCACTTACAGGAGTGGATTAGGTTCCCAAAGATAAAGCAATATTACTCCCCCTCCACACTGTTTTTTGTTTTTTTTTTTTTCACCTAGCTGAAAGGGCAATAAAATAGCCTTCTAAAATAATGGCAAAGATAAAAGCAATGATGTTCAGAGGTAAATATGATGAAAGATGAATTTTTTTTATGATATGAAAAGACTAGCTGAAGCACACAAATCATTGGAATTCATATCACAGTACAGTCACTGATTCTATAAATTCATGAATAATTCATCAAAGAAAAATCTACAAACTTTAGAAAACTACACTATGAGAAACCTAGCATTTAGTTGACCACTGGCTCTGGTTTCTAAACACTACTAAATGCGTCAAAGGAGCCACTTAGATTGCATCTCCGTTTAGATTAATGCCATTATTTGATGTTTCACTTCTGATGCAGATGAGTCTTTTTTTTATTGTTAGCCAAAAAGTCTTAAGTATACACTGAAGGCAGAAAGAGCCTTTAATTTTAGAGAGAATATTAACTTTCAGTTTATATTTCTAAATCAAGTGATTAGATATGTCAGTGCTTCAATGCTACCTCTTTCCCTAGTCTAACAGTATAAAGCCCAAGAATGCTGCTTGATTCTAGCTGTGGGACACGTGAGAAATGTCATTTACTACTAATGCACTGAAGATTTCCATTCTGTATGCACACAGTACAAATGATATGCACACATTCCCGTTTTATTACTATTAAGAGTACTAAGAAGGGGGGTTTGCTTGTTTTTTTGTTTGTTTTAATGCCAAGTCTCCCTCTCAGAAAGATGCAGCAGGAAAGCTCTTTCCTGAACTGAGTAAGTCAGGCCCAAATTCATCCCATCTAATATTGGAAATTTAACTGATGTGTCCAAATTAAAAGAGTACTTGCCTTACACTTCTTCCATACTCAAGGGAGAGGAACAGAAAGTGCTTGGGATGAATAGTACTCCTCTCTCTCTCTTTTGAATGAAGTGAGACGGTAAAATGGCTAGACTCCTAATTTACATATGCCTAGAGTAAATGAGGAATGCTAAGGATACAGTGATTAATGGAGAGATTAATGGTGGATACACGACCCAGCTTCCAAATGAAAATGGAATTAGGATTACATCATAAACCATTTTTGCTTGTTTTAGGGCAAAGAAAGGGTGTGAGGAATTATTTTCCCCTCTGTTAAGACACCATTCATTTGGAGTTCTATAGTTAACACATCATCTGCAGGCATCATGCTGCTCCTGTTACTAAGACCACATTAACATTTTCAAGGCAAGACATTTTTAAAAACCCGACTGTCCATAATTTGGTCCACTTATGTTTTATTATCTTTGCTTTCTGAACCAATACTTGTTAGTTAACTGTCCTAAATGTCTTTCAGGTTATATACTGGGTTCCTCCCTCCGTTTTAAAACTTTCTGCCTATATCTTCAGTGGCACAAGTAATCCTTTTAAAGTTAAGTTAATTCATCCTTTCTTTTTTTTTTTTTCCAGTACAAGATCCAACTTGCTGCAGGTAATTTGACATCCATAAACATATTTAATTAACACGATTTTAAGGTTTGGTATTTTAGAAAGTAAAGTTTTTTGGAAACACAGAGTATAAATTTAGAATGATCAAGAACTACTGCATCAGTTCCTTCAGGGAACTTCTGGTAGCATACAAGATTCACATGCAATGCATTAGCAGACGAAAACAAATTTGAATACATTACAGCATGTTTATATACACCTAATATAAACACAAAATATAATCTAGATTAGACTATTTCTCATTTAAAATACGTTGCTGACTTTCCTAGTGGAGTTCTTAAATTATTATTTTATTATCATAGTTCTTAAGCTATTATTTTATACTGTAACAAAATTAAATATATTGCATTGTCATATTTGATGCTATATTTGATGCTATATTTGAGACTCTGCTAGTGGTTCACATTCCATCCTCTCCTTTCAAGAAAAGAAAATAGGCAAAAGTAAAATTAAATTATTTTTGTAAGCATTTAAGCTGGCATTCTTCTTGGCCTGCTCTATGACCATGAAGTGATTTGATGTTAGGAGAATGCACATGCACATATCTATTCCGTTTGTGTGTGTGCATATGTATATACATAAATATATAAATGTATGTATGCTTGCATTTATCTGAAATAAATATTCATTAGTTAACATGATTTGCACTTTGACCCTACCATACTTGTCATGTTGATGAATCTTTTCACAGCAGAGTCCACTGAGTTTACATGGCAAGAGGAAGATCACAAGATTAGAATCATAAGATGCAAATGTCTTAGTTCCAAAAAAGCATGTTCAATGTATAAGTGAATGTCTTTAAAACATAATTCTAATATTGGTTTAACAATAAGAATATTTCGTCAGGTTCTATTTTTGAACCTATGAATGGATTTACCATTTCTGACAGTTATTTTATTCTTTTTCTAGTATATCTTAATTGTTATCAAGTGTAAAAAATCTTTCTTCGCTTTACTACTTTCCCCAAATCTGATGAGAAATCTTTTCGATTTCCGTAAATCAAAGTCCTTGTTGAGAGTTAGAATACTCTCCTAGTCAAGGGAAATGGGGATTTAGTGCTATTGTTTTATTTATTACTTGGAGGCTTAGAACTCTGTCCTACCAGCTCAGATGTTAAAACAGATTCACAAGACTGGCAAAAGTTGTAAGGCTCGTTATTAAAGCAGCTGTATTATTTTATAGCCACAGACTTCAGAGACGCTTTACATTCATAATATAGACTGGAAGAGACTAAATGTTTAACTGTATTGCCACAACGGTTATATGATTCTCAGTTGAAACCACACAAGAAACCTTTTACTGCATTTTTTTTCTAATTACTTGACATTAAAAAGCACATGCTTTAATGACGATAATGATGAGGAAATAGCCATAAACCTCAAGAGGGAGGCTCTGATCAAGAAGACGACAAACTGCAATAGTTCTGATTAAAATATACCTTGGATGCATACACAGGGTGCTGTTGATGCAGAGAGCCCCTAATGTACTTAAGGTGTGCATTAATTAGCCCCTTCACACATTTGATTTAGATTACTATTTTGCATTTTTAAATCAAGATTGTTATGGTTAAATAAGAATCTCCCTCTTAAGTTATAAGTAGACCCAAGAGATCCTTTTGTAAATGTGTAACATTTTGAAAGAATTGTTTGTTTAAATACTTAATGCAATTAACACTATTTGTAAGGACTTTTTTTTTTCTCCTTTTCCTCTTGTTAATATGGTTAGATGTCTTCTTTTGTTTTGTTGTCAAGACATGTTTTGTTGTCAAGTCAGCATTTGTTTGCACTGTCAATAGCATGTCAAAGCAACTTCATACTAGCAAAATTTAGCCAGGCCCTGCTTATTTCACTCACTGCAGGAAGGTATCAGTGAGGCTGGGGGAGCATAACTGGCTATGGATTGTGACTTTCAGAAATCATAAGAAAAAGGAAAATCTATTCATTACCCATGTCACTGGGACTATAACAAAGCTCAGCTAATGAATTTAAAGTATTCCAACACACCTTACTGACTTCTTTCACATGTCATATTTTTAGGACTACTTTTTAAAGTATACTAGCTGTTTGTTGCCATTCCTTAAACCTGGCAGAAGTTTTTGCCATATTTTCTCAAAATGTGCTTTTCTCAGAGTATATATTTTCCATGGGAAATAGACTTTCCAGATTGCAAAGACATTGTTTAATAATAATTCAGAGATGTGTGGGAAGGCACTATCCCAACCTGCTTGAGATACTGCTCATTTGCTTTGATCATTTGCCTTTGATCATTTGCAAATTTAGGCCCTGTTACTGCTAACACTCATGGGCTTAATTCTCCTTTAGATAAAGGTTTGTAGCAGTAAAGTCTTGAAGTTTTTTCTCTTTCCATCAAAGACTAAAGGCTCTGATGTTCTTGGATGAGAAGTGCTAGATAAATACAAAGCATACAGGGCTTTTTCCCTATGAATTCCACCAGAAATTTCCTTTCCTCTGCTCCTCGTCTTCCTTCCTCTCAACACTGTTAGGCAACATGCCCAGGCTGCTTTCTACCACCAGTACAGTCTGAGGATATACCTCTCTTGCAATCTGAAACAACTGTATGTGTCCATTCACATAATCCAAAATGTAAGTCTCACAAGTCTGGAATTAGGAAAGACATGTAGGAGGAAGTTTCTGAGTGCCAGTTTGGCACTTCCCATAAATTAGCACCCAGGCAGGCACTTTCATTGTGCTGAAGCTCTGAGTAAAACCACAGATTATCGTTTAATAAAAATAAACAGGAGATGATAATCCCCTGCACACCTGAGAAGAAGCTATAACTGCTGCATATCATCCCAAATTCTCAATGGATTGTACCTTCCCAGTACAGTCATGCATTATCCAGGCTTTACCAGCTGAAGAATTTGCACATAGAGAATAAAAATCAGTGTCTTTCTGAAAAAAAAAAAAAAGAAGAAAACATAAAACTTTATGACTAATATGTTCTCTTTTCAAGGTGATGAGGTGCAAGTACTGAAAGAGAACGTTGCTTATTTTACAGGAAATAGCCCAGGAAGAATTCGAGACATCCCAATTTGATATTCTGTCCTAGGTTCATAAAAGAACATTAGGAGCATTTGTGCTAACGCAAACCCTGTGCAGAATGAGGGCAGTATGCACATCCTCTCAGGTCCATGAGGTCATGCTGAGGATTTAAGTCAATTCACTGGGATTATTTTTGGCTAATTCAGAGGGATACACCCTTGCAAACTTAAAGTTGAGAAAAATACATGAAATGCATTATTTCTGTTCCCACTCTACCAGCTGAACAGACACTAGAATAAGAAACCAGTTCGTGCTCCCTTGCCCTGCTAAGCAGAAGCAAACTAAAACCAGCTTCAGAAACTGCATGTGCTTCTGACACTTCATGGCAATTCTTTGAAGCTTTACAGTTAGAAGTTTAAATATATTTTCTCTGCTGTGTTGCTGTTTGAAAGACACCCACCACAGGGGAAGTCTGACTGGAAAGCAGGTAATGACTTCTCTTGCTCAAAGTGATCTCTGCAGGCCTGTGCCCAGAGAGTCCTGTGGCAGGTAGGAGAGATGTCTGCTGGCATAACATTTGCTACTAGCAACAAAAACACCTGTATTCTCTTTATTCTTCTACCTGGCATTGCTCTTGGCTTCATGAAGGGGGGAAAAAAACAGTAGTTGGGTACAAGAGAGGCATCACAATGTTCATTTGCAGCCCACTAGAAGGTCTAGTTATGGATGTTGTTAGAGCTCTTCTAAAGATAAGCGGTAGACAAGCACAGTGGATGTACCTCTGACGTACCATGAGGAAGAGAGCACACATCTGGGCCACCGCATTTCGGATCAGGACGAAACAGAGTAGAGAAAGGAGGCCTTCCTCCCCCTTCTCCTGCTGGTCATTCTACACTGAGTCCCATACCAGGGCATTTGAGCACAGATTTGAACGTAGGGATCTCCCCACAGAAGCCGAGGAGAGAGAGGCCCCTTGGGGTTTGTACAAATCCTCAGCACCATGTCAGGGAGTGGAAGGGTGGCTAAAGGGGAGCAAAGCGCTTCTTTCCTTAACCACATCAGAAAATCCAATCTGACATCTCAAGAAAGTGGAAGCAGCAATTAGATCAGAGCGTCCAGTCAGAGCTCTTCAGTTTGCAACCCGTGTTGCTTCAGAAATCAGAGGAATTCAAGTAGTGAAGCAGTTTGCATACTTTGGCAGTAGCATTCAAACAAGTAGGGGTGTTTTTGAAGGAAAAGAGTATCAGTTGGAAAGATGGCAGTTATATTCATCATCTTAAATAAACTTAGGCTTTTGAAAATCTGCTATTTAAAGACCGAATTCTCAAATTTACAGCTCAGATGTTGTTTTCATTGTAACATATGGATGTGAAGGTTGTAAATCCATCAAAGATATAGACTGAAGTCTCATTTCTTCCAAAGGCAAACACCTTTGAAAAATGCTAGATATTGCATTGAATCAATACTTAAGAAATGTTAATAGGACTGGTGTTCAATAACATTTTTATCTAAAGATATCTAAAAAGAAGATGCAAATATGTGAGAACTGTGGTGAGAATAAAGCTAGAGATATGACATGGTACATGTGCCATTGAACACCAGAATAGTCATGCAAGTGGACAGCTAAAGGGCTCCTTCTGCCCATTATTATTGAGAGTGGAGAAAAACTTATGAGACTGAAAAACACACAAATGTCATGAACGGTTTCTGACAGCCGTCATCTGCACAGCAAGTGACATTTGACAACATGGGAAAGACTCAGCTTCAGGTGTTAGCCTAAGTTTCAATTCACATCCATGGTGAGAATCATTAAGTGCTATGAAAGTTGACAACATACCTTTAGATAAGACAAGAGAACTTCAAAGCTTGCTAAGCACTTTTAAGAGTCTGTTGAAAAATGTCAGCTCATACAGGTCATGATCAGTAACTCCACTGCCTTTAATGTTTTAACAAAATATATCACATCCTTATACTTTGAATATTAAATTTTGACAAATGTACAAATGCATGACTTCTGAGAATATCTAAAAAAGGAATAAAATTACTTTTCTCTTGAAAATATCTTGTTTATAGTGGATGTTAAATTTATATACATACCCTAAAATTCTATTGTGCTCAGTACCACTTTAAATCTACAAGCCTTTATTTTGGTTACAGATAACAAGCTGTTTCTTATGTTTTACTTCGTCTTAGTGTCTTAATTTGTCCTCCTGTTAAAAACTCATTATGTCCATGTTCCACTGTACACACTTGATTCTGTATTTGCAACCCCAAATTCTCTTCTGTGTCAGTTTGAACCATCTGAGATTGCATGAAGTGAACCAAAACCGATTACTGCAACTAGAAAACTGAATATTGATTTAGAAATAAGTATAACTACATTTCCTCTCTAAAATTTTTGGAAAGATTAATTGGCACACTGGGAAGGATCAATATTGTACCTCTTAAAGAAGATAGATAGGATGAAATGCTTGACAAGCTTGTCAGAAAGAGGGTAAAATGGCTATAAAAGCTGTATTTAAGACAGACCATTTGGTTATTCTGTGTGTTGATTTTGAAAAGTTCTTCCCATAGAATTCTTTCATGAACAAACCTTTGATAGATCATGATTTTCAAGGAAATTCTCTCACTATGGACTTATACTGTGCTTACCTAGGACTTATCCTCTTATTTAGTAAGTACATATCTGTGGCTGACTTTATCACAGAAGAGACAGTGTTCTATTCTGTTGATCATTTTTACTAAAAGGAGTTAGTGGGAGTTAGTATTTGGTGAGAATGATGATTTGGAGTTCTGTAAGGTATTTTGAATATTTCCTTTTCTTTCTCAACTGAAGTAAATGAAGGTCTTCAGAGAAGGAACTGTCACCCACCACTTTGCTGTAACCTAATGGTCTGCACACATTCAAAATTTACAGTGATTTCAATAAAAGGACCACTCATAAAAACAGTTAAATGTTAATACAGAACAAACAAACAAACAAAATATCTGAGTGCTCCTGACACCAGCAGAGGATTGAAACTTGAGAAATAACCAAGGTAGGGCACTGACAGTTCAGTTTGGAAATTGTAATACTTACAGAAAAGCGGAAACCCTCTTGGCACACATTTTGAGTAGTTTTGGCACTGTTTAGCTGGAACACGGAATCAGAAATAGCCATGATGGACAAAGCCAAGGAGCATCCTTGCAGGATCTCTGTAAAAATATTCATGAGAATTAATGGTGCTGGAAATAGTCCTCTTGGTGCCTGCTGTTCTCCTCAGGCATCAGAATGCTAATGAAGGCCACCTCATTGATTAGCATATCCTGATGTGAGGTAAGCAGAGAACAAATTCCACCTCTTTACAAGATTTCTAAGGTCCCATTGAAGTTTATTCAAATTCTGAACTGTGTAAAATAAATATATATGCATTGACAGCGAGAGAATTAATCTCTATTTGCTGGGACATGGGCCCCTTTACTTGCTGAGTAAAGCAGGGTGTGTAGAAAAGAGTGAGTTTGTTCCTTCTGGCTCATCTGCTGTCTTCTTAACCCCAGGGAAAGTAGGAAGGTGTAGGAGAGAAGGGGTAGGCAACATCTTTACCAGCTCTCTGACTGCCAGGGAATCTATCACACTAAGAGTATCACCTGCTGGTGAGATGTTTTTCACTCCTCTGTGCCACCTGGTTGGTGCAGAGGGAGAGAAGTAGATGAGATAAGCCAGACCACTAAGTGCAAAACTGTAAAATGTTATTCTCATTTCAAACATGTGCAAAGCATCAGAGAATTAGGCTTTATTTTAAGGAACTGAAGGAATACTGTGTGAAAGGACTGTGTCATTAAATCTAGTGATAATTATACACTGGAAATGTAAATTGTATTTCTTGAACAATTTTTTTCATTTCATTTCCAATTGTAAATACTTCAAACTATGAAGCCTAATTTACTGCAGAGAGTGTGTGAAATGACATGCACTATGCTGTGCAACATCTGTCTGCATACATCACATTTCATTCAGTAGCAGTAGAATAAATAGTGGGTTTTTAATTATTTTGACTGACCGTAACCTTCCCCTTCTATTTAAAAGCACGTTAGTACTGAATGCCCAGCTGCAAGTTTCAGTTTTTAGTTTAGCACTGTACTGATGGAAAGTCTTTTCAGTTATACTGCATATTGAAGCTGCATACTCAGATTACAGAGGAGATCATGTGTTAATAATTACATTATATGCTTCTCAATAAATATAAGAGTGGGAATATTTTTCGAGAGAGTACGTTAAGGTCATTTGCTTAACAATATTTGCTTTTATACTAGATTGAACAGCCTATTCTTTTCATTGTATTCTCAAAGCATTGGCATGGAGCAGAGAGCCTCCTGCATCTAACACAGTGTTAAGATTAGCTATTGCAGATGTGGACCAACAATTATTGTGAAGAAAAGGCTCTTTGGAGATCTTTGAGGCTGGTCGCTAAGCTTTCAATGCACTTCCTAATGCGTTTTATCCACATACGAATATACAAACTCAACAAACCTGACTGTGAGCAGCCTTGGCAGGATATGACATATACACTTGAAATACAGTGGAGACATGACAAAATTTTTCTGGAACATTATGATGATATAGCAATTGCTGTGTTGTTCTGTGCAGAAGTAGCTAGATTCTGAAAGACAGTTTCTAACAAATATCTCTGTCCATTTTGTGTACCATTCTCTGTCCAGTCAGCATTTTCTCTGGACAAGTTCACTAACTATGAATGCTGGTTTGACAACCTGAATAAGGGGGTGACTGGATCTTGGCTTCTTAATCTATAGGAGTTAAAAATCTTTGCACTTTCAAAATCCTCTTGATTCCCATCTCCAACTTCATATGACAGAAAACTTTGAAAATCTGTTTCTAAATCATAATTTGCTCTATTTTTCTGATCTATAACATAATAAAATATGAATAGTGTCTATCTATTTTGTTGCCAAAATTATTTATTGTTTGCAATGTGCTCTGAAGATGTGAAATGTTAATTATTGTAATTGAGGTTTCAGTATCAAAAGAGCATGAGGAGCCGAAAAATCAGTATTTTATTCTTCCAGCATTAATTTTTGGATTGTAAGTAGATTTCACCATGCTTGATTTGTGCTCTAGCTCTTAAACTGCACTTAGAAAATTTATTCTCAACTCTTTCTAACTCGATACTAAGATACTGAATCAAGCATTCTTACCTCATTCTATTATTTATCTGCCTCATGGTCCGTTGCTTAAATTTTCTTGTTTCTCAAAATATACATGGGATACATCTCAGTTCTGGCAATGTATTGCTGATGCCAAATTTGTTTGATATGTGGAATGAATACTTTCCAAACAATAGTGTACATTTGAGTATGGGAACTGGAGAATTAACAGACATAATTTCCTGCCTGCTCCCTGGTTCCACTTACACTGTAGATGAGACATGACACTGAGTTCAATAGGAGGAAAGTCTGAACTTTCATCGATATCAGACTCAACATCAAACAGCACTTCACTCTTATTTGTTGCTGAACGGTCTAAAACATAATTGCAAAGTAGTCTTCTAATTAGTTATCTTTAAAATTTTGCCTTTAGCATGTTATATTCGGCAGCTTTGTGAAGTGTAAAAAATGTCACATAAGTGGATAGTGTCTGGGGAAACAGCTACTTTTTTCTAATCCTAAAAAAACCAACAGCTTGTGAGGGTCAATCTTTTAAAGTGTATGCTTCACTGAATGCAATTATTAATCATTTCCCTTCAGGAAAAATATTAAATTAAGTGTTAAAGTACAGATCTAAACAGTGTTAAGTGCCCAGAGCTACTGAGTTCATAGTTTCAGCTATATTTCAGTGTGAGATAATTGACCTTCCACAATGCAAATGTAGAGCTGGCACTGACTGATACAAAATGACTCATCCTGTCTCAGTATTTTATCTCCTTGCATTTATTTATTTATTTCTGTGTCCATCCTCAGTTGCCATGAAGGTCTCTGTGGGTGTGCTTAGGATTGGGTCCTTAGCTTTCTCCGTTTTTAGTAAGCACACAGTTTGCAGGATGATTTTCTCTAATATGACAGCTTCCTAGTAAAGATAGATGGAAATCAAGGCAAATAATATGGTCAAGGCTTTTTTATGACTTAAAAATCCTCTAAGCCAGCTGAATTTACTGAGATATAAAACTATATTTGTAAGCTATGGTTAAGATTATTTTCATAGGTAAACAAGCAAAATCCTCAAACTGTATCAATCAGGTTCAAAACCCCAAAAAAAAGACTGTAATATAAATTTTTTTCACTGTGGTTATGATACTGAAAAAGGCCTCTAACATCCTAGTGTTTTATTATTAAAGTGCTTTCTGTAATTACGTTTTAATGATATGATTGACGTCACTAATTACAGATTGTGGCTTTTCCAAAGCCATACCCAATTCCGGATGCTTTCTCAAAGTGTTGTGCTGCTAACATCTAAACCAGAAAAGATAGTGCTGGTTTGCTGAACAGAAGTAGCAGATATGAAAAGCATTTGCAGTTTGAAGGAAGCAAGGCTGGGGCAGTTGGTGGGATCTGGGAACAGTAGTGCTCATTTTTTTCTACCCGTCATGGTAGGACACTATCTTAAATGTAGTGGCTTTGCATGTGTGTGTGTATAAATCTGTGTACATAAATACATCTACATGCTTATCTCTCTATGTATATATATGTACACATACACATGTTTATCTTTGTCCAACTATTCTGAGAAATAGAGCTGCGCTGTTACTATCACAATATTCTATCATGAATTTACATTATTTTGTATCCCTGGCAGCATTTCACAGTGGAAGGATTGTTGCTGAAGAACAGGGATTTTGAAAAGTATGATTAGGAAAGAAAGACTGCTCTGGTGGGAAAGATTATGTCCTGTGTGATCAGAGCTTACAGTTTGATTCATTACTCTTTCACAAGACAGTTAACTTTAGACAAGTCAGTTATTCTTATCTTGTACAATGGCTGTGATTTGGCAAACAAATACTTCACGTGAAAAAATCCTGTTGCAAGAAAATTATAGAAATGTCTAATTTTTCCCATGCACGATTTTGTTGTCTATCGAAAGGCTTCATTCTAAATATTGATGTGGATTTTCTGTATATAGAGAATTCAATTATATCCCAGTCAGAATTAAAAACACGAGATGCATTTTATACCATTAAAGAAGCTCTCCATCATGCTTTGAAAGGTAACAACTGGGAAGAGAGAGAGGTAGGAACTAGTAACAATTCAGGATCTTTGTTTCTTCAGGTTAGAGTTGATATTTCAAAGCCATTTTTGATATCTAGGTCCCAGCCGCCTTAGTGAGAGTTCTTATGTTATTAGTTATACAAACAGAAAGTGGCGTCTGAAGGGGCTGATCACAATTCTTTATATCATCTGCTGCCACATCTTCTTCCATACAATAGCTTAGTAGCAGAAGTGCTTGAAGGCAACGTGGGATGTCTTGTCCTGACCCCAGGTCTTAGAGAGAGCAGGGGCTTCAACCTGTGTCTCTGACATCAATGCTCTGGCGGCAGGGCTGTAGCATCTTTCTCTGAAGTAATCATGTGATGTAGGAGAGTTCCAACAAATTACCTCCTTTAGGTCAAGGACTTGAAAAACCATTTTTCTGTATGTAAACTGACTGCACTGGTAAGTAAAACAGTTGTGGGTTCTGGGCTGATTTCTGCTCTCAGGTAACTTAGTTCTAGATATAAGGAACCGGTCCAATGAAAGCCAAAGCAAACCCAGTATATCCATGTGGAAAGTTACATTTTTGAAAACTGGCATTTTCATATGAAGTGATATTCTGCTGAGACATAACTGTGAACATATACAACCATTTTAACATTCTTGGATGTTAAACGTGCATGCCCTGCTTGGAAGAATTATTTTGAAATGGTAATGTCCAGGGTGTCTTCTCTAAGCTTCTAACTTGCTTTTGTTGCCCAGCTACTGCAATAATTTTGAGTTTTCTTTAAGGCTGTTACAAGCCTTTGGTAACTTACTGTATGTATAATTGTAATATATTCTTATGGGTTTGAATCTTGTTCAGGAAACAGTACCAATGTTTTAAGTGAAGGTTAACCTCCCTTTAGATTTCCAGATATTTTCAGCTGACTATTTCTATTAGGGCAAAATTGGAACCATGCACCACCTAATATCTGTCAAAATTTGTTAATTACATAGCAAAGCTGTCCTATATGTTATTAAGGGACCCTATGGAGTGGCAATAAAACCAGAATCCAGTGTTTCAACGCATTCTGAAGATTCCAGCAGTTTATCTTGTTCCATCGATGCTGTGTATCGTTCAGAGAGTGGAACAGATGTGTTTCCATGAATGCTGGTTTAGTTGCAGGTTCATGGCAACTGCTTTCTTCTGGGTTTGGCAAACATTTATTTCAACATTCATACTGCTCATTGCTTTACACCTACCCTCATTCTCTTTCCTGGGATTTTGCAGAAGGCACAGCTCCTGAAGGAAAAGGGGAGCAAGTTCCAAGTGCTGGAGCACACGGCTATCCCTAAATATGTTGCTTGGAAGTCTCCACTCCTTGAGGGAATGATTAATTGGAAACTGCACGACATGACCCTCGTACATGGAGTCTCTTCTCGGCTTGTTTTAGCTTCTAGACTGCATCTATTTATATTTTTTTCTGCTTTATTTTGTGTTAAGCCAGTCGAGAGATTTTTATTGCTCTTTGATAGCATATCAGAATCTGTCTGACCAAAAATACTGAGCTTCTGTCTATTTAAGTTGCACTTCTAAAAATTTGTTGTAACGTGTATTTGGAGAGCTCATAGAGAAAGTCCTATTTAATTTTACTCACACACCTCACCTTGAGTTCAGACTCTGTGTCCTTGCCTTGAAAGAGCCTCAAAGTTTTGCCCCAAGCTCGCTCTCTGACCTTATTCCCTGTTGTATTCCTCTTCTTTATGCCACCAGCACCTGTCTCAATGCTTCATTTGTCCCTGATCACTCTCTCCAGGCCTTTTTCCATGCCTGTACATTCCAGTTTACGCTTCCTTGCCAAGTCGCAATCCTACTTTCATTAAAGTCCATTAGCCAAAATAAAAGAAATACATTACTTTCACCAGATTTGAAGTGAGTATGGAAAGAAACAAATGAAAACCCCACCCAAATCCTGGTCTGAAGTGGTAAGCCAGTGTCCCATTTCCTTGGGTCAAAACTTCTTGCCCAGGGACATGACCAAGCAGATAAACCTGCAGGACTTGGGAGATGATCCTTCTCACCAAAAGTAATTAGAGCAGATTTATTTAAGATCTACTGTATTGCTTAGTCAGTATAACACCAGTAAGTAATTTCAGTATTCATTTAAGTGTTTTACGTGGCTGTCTTTTTAATATTATTTCCATGATCCAAAGGTATCAGTGCAGCCTGATGAAATTACTATTCAATGAGAACAGTAATTCTCATCTATCTTTAGCAAAGGCTCATTAACACAGAGCTAATTAGGGCTAAATTCTGCCATAAGGAAAGTTGACAAAGCAGTAAAACCTCTTAGAAAGTAAAGGATTTTAATATGGCCTTAGGGTTACTGTCCCTTAAAAAGAGACTGTCAAGGTTCGGTTTTGATCTGTGCTTCCCCCTCGTTCCAGGAAGCAGCTGGCACTGCTCCTTTTGCCGGAGTTGCTGGCTCTGATTCTGCTCCATATAAGGTTGTCCAGTGCTCATCCACCGAGAATCTAAACATCTTCCAGCGGTACTTGTTGTGGCTAACATCTGTCCCGTGCAGTCTGGTGTCTGATCCTGGCTCTGGGGAGGATGCAGATGGAGTGTGATACAGTGCCCTGTTTCAATCTGAGTTCTTCCTAAAATGTAAGCTTAAAGGAAAGAAGAGGAAAAGAAAAAATTCAAACAAGCAAAAAAATTCTCTACCCACAGCTGGACCAGCTGCTGAATTTGAGATTTTTGCTTGAGGTTGGATGTGGTCTCTGTTCATTCCTTGCCCCTTTATTTTTGGGTGAGGGGAAGGAGTACATTCTTGTCCTATTTCCTCACTAAAAGTGGGAGGGAAGGAAAAAGAAGGCTGTCAAAGAAAATAATAAACAGGAATTTTGCATTTCAAAATTTTACTACTGACTGGAAAAGACCAGCAGTGGTGACCCAGAAGGAGCAGCTGTCTGCCTACCCCGGCTCCGTGAACACAGGTAGGGTGTGTTCCACCCACTGCAAATGCTATCCAGGCACACTGCAGGACAGACAGCGTAGTCTTTAAAAGTTTGATTTGTTTATTAATTATTTACTTATAAAAGTATCATGGCATTTAAAAACATGCTCCACTGAAAAATCTGTCCTAAACTTTATTCACTCTGAGATGTGAAAGTGGAGGCATAATGCATAACCTTTAAAAGATTAAAAAAGTTTCATCGGCTTTCACTCGGGAAGACCCTCTGCCTTGCCTCTTAGTGCTGCAAAGTAGATTGGCACTACGCAGGGAAAGCACTGCACCAGAAAGTTTGTTTCCTAATACTTTGACAGGCCTCCTAATTTTTTTCTCCAGTGTTCTAGAAAATAGACCAAAAAAAAACTTAAAACTCTCAAACAATATAACAGCTAAACTTAGCACTGTCAGACAGTACAAGATCAGAGCTATATGTTGTACTCTGGACCTGAGACAGCTGTCAAAGATCTTCTAACCAATTCTCTGCTTAACAAAACTAAAAGATTCAAGAGGAAAGTTGTTTATTTTTCTGTTTGCTTTTTAAAGTTGATTAGTCTAGTGGGCATTAAATCTTTCATTATGAAGTTTCCTTTCAAGATGAAATGTTTGGTTTCAATCTTGAAAAAAAAAACCCACAAACTTTTAATGTTTCAAAAAAAACCCTCACTTTACTAGGTTTGGATGGCATATGTTATCTTTTAGAGGCAGGCTGGAAAGTTCCCTAGGAATTGCAATGTTGTTTGCCAGTATTCCCTGGGAGATTTACAGGAATGCTCACAGCTATTCCTGCCTCATCAGTTATTTTCCTTCCAGATTTAATTTAACTTATCTGTATTAAGGTTTCTTCTTCCTTTCATGCCATATTCCATTCTGTCATTCTTCCTTATTTCCTTAGTTCCATTAAATGATCATGAAGAAAGGAACAGCTGTGCTGAAAGCAGCAGGGGTGAGGGGAAGGAGTACATTCTTGTCCCGTTTCCTCACTAAAAATGGGAGGGAAGGAAAAAGAAGGCTGTCAAAGAAAATAATAAACAGGAATTTTGCATTTCAAAGCTAACCTGTTTTGTAAAGTCTCACCATTATTGTCTGCTCATATATAGAAGAATCTTATTGTGAATGACATCATCTTCTGGATTGGCTTCAAGGGCATTTAGAAATGCCACAGTTTTTTAATTTCTCCGTAGTGCTAGCAATTTTTTTCATAATCATTCAATCTGTGTCTTGCTGAAGTCAACTGACAAAGAACAATTTCTCCTCTCAATGAGAGAACAAATGGAAGACTTTTCAGCCTTTGAAATATCCAACCCAAACCAAAGCTTGCTAGCAGAAAAGTGCATGGTCCATGGGAGGGTTAAATGAATCTGTAGTCCTGACAAAATTAACAGAACCGTACAGCTGAAGTGGCAAAGATACTGGGCATGGGGTATTGATCAAGGTTTAATCATTACATACATTTGTCCTTTTAAGATTTATGTATAGGAGAAAATGTATTATTCTATGTTGGAACTGTTCTTCATTATAGGTGAACACCTTCACTGTTTCAGTTTCTCTGCTTGCTTCTTGCCCTGTCACTGGGCACCACTCAGAAGAGTCTGCCTCCATGTTCTTAACTTCCACCCCTACCAGGTGTTTATATACATGTATAAGATGCCCCTGAGCTTTCATCTCTTCAGGTTGAACAAGATCAGTTCTTTCAGCCTCTCTGTGTAGCTCACATGCTGCAAGCCCTTCATCGTCTTTGTGGCTCTTCACTGGATTTGCTCTGGTACGTCCATGTCCCTCTTGCACCAGGGAGTCCAGGACTGGACCCAGGACTCCAGATTTGGCCTCTCCAGTGCTAAGGAGGGGGAAAGGATCACACCTTCAACCTGCAGGCAATGTTATGCTGTTCCTGATGCAGCCCTAGAGAGGCTGTTGGCCCTCCTTGCCAGAAGGGCACATCGCTGCCCTGTGGTCCATTAGGACGGCCAGGGCCTTCTCTTCAAAGCTGCTTCCCAGCTGGTCAGTCCCCAGCCTGTACCAGTACACACTGTTATTCCTTCCCAAGTGTCTGCTCCTCCAGGTTGCTGACATCCGTCTGAATGTCAGCATAAACATGTAGTTCATCAACCACTCCTCTCAGTTATGTATCATCTGCAAATTTGCTGAGGACGCACTCTGTCCTGTGGTCCAGGTCATCAGTGAAGATGTTAAAACATTTTGGCCCTAGTATCAGCCACTGGAGTACATCGTTAGTGACTAGCCTCCATCTGCACTTCGTGCTCCTGACCACAACCCTTTGAGCTCAATGGTTAAGCCCGTTTTCAGATCATCTCACCATTCACTTATCTAGCCTATAATTCATCAATTTGTCTAGGAGGACTTTATGGGATACAGTGCTGTAAGCCTTACTGAAGTCAAGACAAACATCAAACCCCTCTCCCTATATGCACCAAGCCAGTCATCTCATTTCAGACGGCTTTCAAGTCAGTCAGGAATGCTTCACAAAGCCATGCTGACAACTCCTAACCACCTTCCTGTCCTTCCAATGTTTGGAAATGTTTTCCTGGATTATTTACTTCATCGTCTTTGCAGGGAAAAAGGTGAGGCTAACTGACCTGTAGCTCTACCGATCCTCATTCCTGCCTTTCCTAAAGACAGGAGTTACATTTAACATCTTACAGTCCTCAGAAACCAACAACATCTGACACAGCCTTTCGAAGATTATTGCAAGTGGTTCTTCAATGACACTGGCCAGCCCCCTCAGCGCTCCTGGGTGCATCCCATCGGGTTCTATGGATTTTACTCTGTTTAAATATTCCCTGATCAGATCCTCCTCCACTGAGGGTAAGTCTTCTTTGCTGCAGACTTGCCCTCTGTTCTCAGGGACCTGGGATTCCCAAAGTCTCATCTTACCAGTAAAGACCAAGGCAAAGTAGGCCTTGAGGCGTCAACCTTTTCCATGTCCTTTGTCAGCCTGCCCCATCCAGCAGCAGGGCCATGATTTCCCTAGTCTTTCTTTTGCTGTAGACACCTTGTGATGCCAGATCAATTTTCCCCTTTGCATTTTTTTTCTCTACTTAAAAATCCCAAACCAGAAAAAAGTTGTATGTATTAAATAAAATATAAAATGCTGTACTGAACCTTGTATCAGCTCTTTTACATGTGATCTGATATTACTGCACTGACTTTACTATGGATGATCACTAATATCTGGTAAAATGTAGTTCTTTGCTATAATTCAGTGCTGCGTGTAAAGACTTCAGATACATGTAGAGCACGCTGGAATACTGGGATTCCCCAGTTGTTGTCCTACCCAACTGAATTTTTCTTTGTATTAGTTAGTGTGAATAAAAACATTGTTTTATTGCATTGTAAGCACATAATTTGACTTACTAGCCTCCAGGATACCAGACACTGAGTCTCACAGTTCTTAAAACAGAATAACAGCTTTACTGACTCAAGTATAACATTTTGTCTGCTTGGCCGATACAGTTTAAACGAGCAAATCACACATTTTGGTATCTCCACTCTGAACTGTAAGGTTCTTGTTAGAGACATTATGAATTTCATCTCAGTCACAGCTTTCACAGTTGGTACCACGCTCCAGTCCCTGCAATCTACTTTGCTCATCCCCATCATTCTTTACTCCATTTATGCATTCCTCATCTTCTGCCTCCAATCTTTTACTCGTATTTTCTACTCAGTATGGTCTCTGTCTTTCTTTTCATCTCCACCTTTTTTCTCTTCTTTTTCTGTGTTGACCCTTCATTTTCAGAGATAGCACCATTTGTTAATAGGCAGTGCTCAGCTCAGATGCACATACTTTCTTTCCCTATAGAAAAGTAGCTAGGGATATGAGCAACATAGGATTTCAACAGAAAAGTTTACATTTCCATATATTTAAAGCAATTTTCTCAGTAAATGTTCTGTGTTCACAGTCATCAGTAGCCTGATTTCCAAAAGATCCAGTGATATTTTACTTTGTCATAGTTCCCCTGAAATCAAGGGAAAGGAGGCTTTTGGGTGGCTCTTGTGTGTTACCATTCCATAGGGTTTGCTGTGCTTATAGAGAGAGACTTTTTCAGTGAAACGTAATGGTGTCAATTCAAATGCAATTCCAGCTGGAAATTTGTCCTGATTGAGAGTAGTTTCACTGGCAAATGGGGATTTTCTGTCTTTTCAATCCTTTCAGTGCTGAAGTTGATTACAATACATGCACACCATTTTTTTCTTTTTTTTTTTTTTTAGTGGGGAAAACATTTTCTCTGTGATTCACTGAACTACTGAAATATTTGAGTTGCATTTTACTAAAGTTCAATGAAACATAATATTACTCTTTTCTCCCCTGCATTCTTACATACTGTGTTGTGCCTTATACAGCTATGTTGATCGTTAGTGTTTTGTATTGTACCCAATTTGCAACTCATTTTGGACAGAAGTTATTTTCTGCACAAAAAGCAAGAGATGAAGGATGAAGCTCTCTGTCCAGATTATTTATTCTCAGAAGATGACAGATTGTTCAGAAGGTTTTCAGGAAATAGATGGTAGGATAGAAACAATTATGTCATCTTTCCTAAAATGACTAACTTGCAGTTGCAAGGCTAAGAAGTTAGGACTGGCTTGTGAGCTGGTGTAAATCATTGTAAATCCTCCTCAGTCAAAGCTATGCTGAAGTAAGGATCATCCTTCTTACTGGGTGGCAGGATAATAATGAATTGCTACATCAGATTGCACTATTTTATAGAGATTTTAAAATATCTGCTGCATAAAGAGTTTCAACAGCATTTGCACTAACCAGTACTTTTCAAAAGTCACTATCAAGGTGATGTGCCAAACCAGACTATAACAACCCATTTATAAATTAACTTGAATACATAGACTGTGCCAGAACAAAAGAAATTAATATAAGTCAATACATTTTCACCTTGACATAATGCCACAGGAAAGAAATAAAACAAAGTTAATCTTAAAATGAATTCAGCCCAGCCTACCAATTAATCAAGTGTAGCATCAAATAGGCTTTTTGCCTCACACAGGGTGTCCTGTTTCTTACCTAATTCTAAAAATAAATGTCCAATCACATACCTTCAATATCCAACAAGTGGATTAAAGGCAGATTCTTGAATTTGGATCTAGATTCGAAGGAAGGTCTCAGTCTGGAAGAAAGCCCAAGGGGCCTGAACGTCCTTTTTAGTACTCATTTTGCATCTTTCTACTCCCCTGTTGCAGTAACCTCAAATACTTTCCTCTCCCCTTTCATTAACTGCTTCATTCCCCCATCTATGGCTGTGTAAAGATTCAGAGCTGGGCCCAGATTTTACTTTAAAAGCAAAAAACTTACCTTCCCAAACTAGGAACCCATCCTTGTACCTCAGTATACCTTTTATCCTACTGCATATTTCAACTCCCTAAAGCAAAACCCTAGTCCAGTTTCTTGTACTTTTTTCCAACCTTTTGTGGTACACTTTCTGTCATATTGTCTTTGCTCCCTTTCTCCCCTTTCCTTCTGATTACCTGAAACTTCAGAAATCACCTTGAACTTGTTACTGCCCAGGGTGATAGCTGAGTGTTTTCTATGAAGGGGAACAGCATCAAAAGGAGGGAGTAAGGCCAGAGACACCGGAGTCATAAGGTGATGCTTAAGCTATGAAACTATAGCCCTCCTTCCCATGAAAGC
Source organism: Ibidorhyncha struthersii (assembly GCA_013398815.1). Classification (NCBI taxonomy): domain Eukaryota; kingdom Metazoa; phylum Chordata; class Aves; order Charadriiformes; family Charadriidae; genus Ibidorhyncha; species Ibidorhyncha struthersii. The sequence goes on along the minus strand of VZSZ01004729.1, from coordinate 205,638 downwards.
AGTGAGCAGACTGCAAACTGGAAATACAAGGAGCAAGTTGATTGTACGTTGGAAAAAATTTTTAAGTGTGAAAAAACTGCCTGGATCCTTAAAAGACTAAATTTGTCAATGTTGAAATACGTTCTCCTGAGGTAATGTCTTTCCAGTTTTTTAGTAGTCAGGACTGTGTGACCTGCTACGCATTAACTCGTTCAGTTCCATAGCACCTCACTTTTCAATGTCCTGTAGAAAAGGGTATTTTTACAGGACAGCAAAGTATGAACGTTTACTGAAGATCAAGCAGAGACGAACTTTGAACCTGGATGTGCTCCTCCATACGGTGGATGGGTGTTGTAGTATTTCATCATTAAGGTACAAGTGAAGAGTACCACCACATCTTACTTGCTTGTTTTGCTAGAGTGAGGAAAGATACTTATTTTAAGAGCCTGATATCAATATCATCAAAAGAAAAAAAAGTGAAATAATTCATAAAACTTATTCAAAGTTCATCCTTTTGCTTTAATGGTAGGCCTAGAAGATCTGCCATCCTTATTCAGCATTTCATCTGCAGCTGAATTTTATGACAGAAATAAGAAAATAAGCTGTTTAAACCATAACCCTAAAACGACTAACATCAGTCTTATCTGACACCTTAAGACTTTAATTTTTATAGCTAAAACGTCCAACCCTTCAATATTTCAATTTTCCAAGCCATTTACAGAATGCCACAGAATAAGGCTTTCCAGCTGGCCACCTAAAAAGAAATCCAGAGAGGTAACACTATTTCTACAAGCACTGTCACACCATGCAATATTTTGAATTAGTGTTCATATATCAAGATTCTAAAGAGGGATTTGGCCATTGACTGAAAGTGGAAAGGAAAAGCGCAGGCCTGTGTGCATTCAAAAAGAAATAAACTAAACCCAGAAATAGTTATTTTCTCTCCGTAGTAATTATACAAACACATCTTTTATTTATAAAAGTGTTCTATCCTTAACTCCTTGGAATGCCACATAAATGCTCAGAACAAAAATGTTGGAAAGAGGCCAGATGAGAAAACAAAACGTCCATCAGAGGTAGAGCAAACAAGAATGGTACACTCTAAACATTGCTCTTCATTCAAAAACCCAATTTGCACTCAGGAGTACAGTTCTGCTTTATGGGCCTATTTGGATTTTCACAGTTTCTTTTACAACAAGCTGTCGCGTGTTCTAACACAAAATGCAAATTCTCAGGAGTAGATTATATTACAACGTTTATATCAACTTTTTCTTGTTATTAAAGGTAAACTGAGTATAAGTAAATTAGGGGTTGGGGACTAATTATCCGGGAATTCCAGGTAGGAGATCATCACTGTTTTGGGAGGAGTTGTTTGGAAGCATGGGGATTGTTTTTAACGAGCTGGGAGTGAAGGTGAGAAAAATTGGGAGGGATGGAGGCAGCTTTCTCTCCCACAGTAGCAAACTTAGATTCAGTGCTATGTACATCTTCAGGACCATTAGATTAGGCTGTCTATACGTTTCCTTCCATGGCTGATAGCTTACCTGGTGCTTCATTCACCCATGCCTGGGGCATAAGCCCCTTGCAAATAAGCTTCACAACTCAGTGTATTTCATCGGGGTCATATTTGTTAACAAGCATTGGCCTGAGTAACTCATTGACTTCTCATGGGTCCATCCTTTAGAAAGAGGGTGAACCCAGGGAACAGTTTTCCCTGCTACAGAGGTTTTCAACTAGCTTGGGAAATCTCTCAGTTTAGATTTTTCTAAAGAAATTATATCATGTAGGATCTATTTGCAGACAGTGATGTAGATTTCAGTCTAGATTTTTAAAGGTACTGTACACAGTTCTGGGTTACATAGCCAGATTGTAAGAGTATTTGGTATGCTCTGCTCAGCACCATGTGGCCTCACTGTCATCTTACTGTGCCATGAAGTTCTGAGCTTAGTGAATATCACAAGTTGAGAGTCAGGGACCTCAGCCGGCTGGAAACCCATGGCATGGAAAACAGCTTCAGCTGGGTGTAATTAAATGCAAGTGAAAATGGTGGAGAGGAAATGCGTGTAGCCAAGTCCGCTCAGTAATGCTTCCATCCTCTCAGTATCTTCAACTGAGTTGTGTTCCTCACAGCTATCATCTTAGCACCTAGAGGAAAGATTCCCTTCCTATATTTAAAAACCTAAAGTGGGAGGAATATCCATAAGAAATGTGGGATACATGAGCTCCTCCCTGCTCACCTGACCTGAAACAGGGCCTTGAGCAAAGGTGGTCTAAGCAGGAGGCAGGTGCCTTCGCCTCCACAAGCTGCAGTTTCATGCCTGGCGGAACCATTCCTTTTTCTGTAAATAATAAAGAGTGAAGGACAGGCTTAAGGTTCCTCTGTAGAGCACTTCCCTGGGGAGTGGCAGCCAAAACTCAAACCTCTGTGTCAGTCATTAGATAATTACTTAGACAAAACAGAAGTACTCCAGGAAGATAAATCTAAGCTGTAGCTAAAAACTCTGAAAATCAGAGGGGAGAGGATATACAGATAAAAGGCGTGAAATTGGAGCACAAGACTGCAGTGAAGCAGTTCTGCTGAGATTTAAGGTGAATGTGCCGAAGCCAAGTGAAGTGCCGTTGCTGAGAAGGTGGCCTTTCTAACTGCCCCATCCTTCATGACCAGCAAAAGTGCTGCTTGCCTTCTGCGTTAGCAGTGAGACATCAGCATTCACATCAGGGGAGCAAGAACTTGCACGCCAGTACTAATGTGGTCTTCAGAACAACCATAACAGCTGGACCATAGGGTGAACAATGCAGGCACATCCCCAAATCCGGTCCTCGAGAGCAGATTTCGGTAAATGTTAGTGGGACTTAGGTTTTAATAGCACTGATCTACAAAAACAAAAGAAGATGCCCCTGATGTCCTTTGAATTAAGGTAACTGTTTTTTTTTGTTGAGAATTTAAGGCTTTAACTGCTGTTCCAGCTAGAGCCAGAATGGCTTTATAAAAGCCTTGTTAAACTGTTTTGCTTTTATTTTTTAGCATCGTTATATAATTATTAATTTAAAAAAGTTGCTTCTCAAATGTTATTTCTAGGAAGGCACAACAAAATCATAAAATTCTTTTCAAGATCAATAATTACAATTAAATTGCATTTAATTATAGTAATTATTAAAGCTTTGGATTATTACACTCAAAGGATTAAATGTCATAGGCTGTCACAATTTCTCACAGCAAATGTAGAATGTCTTTTCTATCACCTTCTGTGTTAACTAGATCATCAGAGAGTTGGCTGTTATTTGGAGTTGTCTTAAAACTTCCTAAATTATATGTCCATTCTTCTTTTCTTTGAAATCTAGGTTATTCACCATTATCAAAGTTTATCTATCATAATAACTGTGTGGCCTACTGTAAATCTTTAAGCATCAAGGGGTGATTAAACACATCTTTCAACTGGTAATGCTGGTTTAAAGCACTTCTAACACAATATGTCCATAACACTTTAATTAAAAAATAGAAACTTAATTAATCAAAGGAGGTTGGGTTTTTTATGTACCCAAAAGGTGGTAGAACAAAATTTTGCATAGGCTAAGATTACCTCCTGTATGACATGGTTAGTTAAATTAAAACTAATGAACTGTGGGATAACAGTTGAAAATACAGTTAACAAGTTTTTTCCCATCAGAAGATTGCTCAGACTTAATTGAATCAGTTTTTCTTTTTTGTATTGTACATATCCTCAAATTATTTCTAAGTATTACAGAATCATTTTGCCGTATCAGAGTCTGTGTTTTGTGTTCAGAGATTAACCTGTGAAAAGAGATGCTTATTCACTTAGTCCGAATAAGATGTAAGTTCTGAAGAAATATTACACTTGTGGGAGGTACAGTTTCTCATAATAATCTTTCGGATTAAATATCTATGTATCAGTTATGTGCCACTGTTTTTGGAAAAAGATTTGCAGGCAATAGTTACACAGTTTTCATGGATTTATCAGTTGTTCAATAAGATGGAGGAAGGTCTATGAACTTTTTTATGTGTCTTGTACTATGTCCATCTCCATAGTATTTAAGCAGTCCACGAGTACTTTAACTGAGTTATCTACCATTTATAATATAAATGTAGCTCGTTCTTTTTCAAATCCTCTGTCAAGAGAGGCAGTTGTTTTCTATTACTCCATGTCTCTTTACAGGATGTTGATCTGTATGCTTGACCACGTCTTCATGTCAGTCCACTTCTTCAGATTAGCCCTAAGAAATTTGCTTTCATGCAGACAAGGCTTACCCTTTTTCTTTTTAATTTTTATACACTTTTGCTTACTTTACCTTTTTAGAAAATGTATTTTGCCTGTGACACAAGGCAATCCACTACAGCCCCAAACTTTTGAGTAATCTAGTCATAAGCTGTTGTTTACAGAGATGTATATACAATGCAATGAAAGTTTAAAAAAATGCCTAAGACTAGAACACTGTACTGTGCACTTTGTGCCTAGTTACCTATATTATCACAGATGCCTCCAGTGAAAATAGAGGCAGAATTGATTGAATTATTTTCCATATTAGCTTGGTTGTGCAGGGCTGGATAAGTCTGATGATTTTGTAGGTATTATTTGGTGGTGGAAGTCCACTAATAAATCCCATAGGTAATCTTGATACAAGCTAGAGTCAACTCCCCCTCCAAAAGCTTGGTGCATATGAGATCACAGATATCAAAAGAGTTGAAGGAATTTATTAGGTTTCACCATAACAGCTGAGGAATGAAATAAGAAAGCTTATATAAAATTAAAAACTACAGGAAGACGAAAACTGTATACCCTGGTAACTTTCTACTTCTTTGATAAAATATAATTTTTAAATTGCTGTGAAGTCTTTATTGGTCTAGACAATGCAAAGTAAAAAAGATTATGAAATTGGCTAGTATGGGACTGGGCCTGATTGCAGAAAGAATTTCTCCAATATTTTTCATCATGTTTCCATAAAATATACCTTTATAAAAAGATAACTTTTTTTAAATTTAATTTTAGCCCTTAAATACTGAAAAAAATTATCCTCATAATGCTGTATTTCTAGTATTAACATTCAACACTGATTTTTGAAACATGCAGAATCCCAGGGGCAACACACAAAACACGACTGAAATTCTAAATATCGCATGCTTTACTTCTGTAATTCCCTTTATAAATTTGAACATTTTTGCACAAAAAGCCCAGCTTGCCTAACTACTTATGGTAATTCTGTGTTCACATCAGGGGCTACAATTTTGCATGGTTTGGAGGTATTTGTGCTTTCAAAATCAGATCTTCTGTATTGATTTATTGTATGCAGAAAATAACATTTCTTTCAGGAAAATCATAAAAATAAGATTTAAGGCCCACAATATACTTTAAAAAATCAGCACACTACCATGCTGAAATAAGCCAGTGACCTAACATCCAAACAGAATGCTAAACAAAAAAAAAAAACAAGTCGAAGTAATAGAAAGACCATAATTTAAAACCAAATAAACTAAGCACTAGTTCTTTTAGCCTCTTTAACAGCTCTAAAATCAGATTTCTATTCCTTTTCATAACCATTCTGTTCATAACAAAACAAAGAACACAAGAATCTCCTAAACAGATTAATGAGTCAGTGTCTCCCTGTCATTTTCAAGATCAAATCGAGTTTCAGGCTTTTATGTCCCTAGCAATCTTGAAGTAAATCTTTGCATGTCTCAAAATAGAAATTGTGACAGAAGTTTCTATCAAAGCCACATCCATGCAAGCAGACACAGGTTTGTCAACAGAACTGGCATGTGATTCATGGTACATGAATTGGTACGTGATTTATGCCTGCAACTCTTTTGAAGTTTGGCTTTTCAGTCCCTACCCCAGAATTACATAAAAAAGAAATGTAAATAAGCTTAGTAATATGCAATATCACAAAATCATAGAACAGTTTAGGTTGGAAAAGCCCTCTGAGATCATTGAGTCCATTTACCCAACACTGCCAAGTCTACCACTAAACCATGTCCCTAAGCGCCACATCTACATGTCTCCTAAATATCTCCAGGGTTGGTGACTCCCTGGGCAGCCTGTTCCAATGCTTGAAAACCCTTTCAGTGAAGAAATATTTCCTAATATCCAATCTAATTTTTCCTAATATCCGACCTAAATCTCCCCTGGCACAACTTGAGGCCATTTCCTCTTGTCCTATCGCTTGTTACCTGGGAGAAGAGACTGATCCCCACCTCGCTACAGCCTCCTTTCAGATAGTTGTAGAGACCCATAAGGTCTCCCCTCAACCTCATTTTCTGCAGGCTGAACAACCCCAGTTCCCTCAGCCACTCCTCATAAGACTTGTGCTCGAGACTCTTCACCAGCTTTGTTGCCCTCCTCTGGACATGCTCCAGCACCTCAATGTTTTTCTTGTAGTGAGGGGCCTCACTACAACACAGCGTTTGAGGTGCGGCATCACCAATGACAAGTACAGGACAATCACTTCCCTCGTCCTGCTGGCCATACTATTTCTGATACAGGCCAGGATGCTATTGGCCTTCTTGGCCACCTGGGCACACTGCTGGCTCATATTCAGCTGGCTGTCAGCCAACACCCCCAGGTCCTTTTCTGCTGGGCAGCTTTCCAGCCACTCTTCCCCAGGCCTGTAGTGCTGCATGGGGTTGTTGTGACCCAAGTGCAGGACATGGCACTTGGCCTTGTTGAACCTCATCCTCATACCATTGGCCTCGGACCATTGATCCAGCCTGTCCAGATCACTCTGTAGCGACTTCCTACCCTCAAGCAGATCAACACTGCCACCCAACTTGGTGTCATCTGCAAACTTACTGAAGGTGCATTCGATCTCCTTGTCCAGATCATTGATAAAGATATTAAACAGAACTGGCCCCAAGACAGCCCTGGGGAACACCACTTGTGACTGGCCGTCAACTGGATTTGACTCCATTCACCACAACTCTTTGAGCCCGGCCATCCAGATGTTTTTTTACCCAGCAAAGACTTCGCCCCTCCAAGCCATGAGCAGTCAGTTTCTCCAGGAGGATGCTGTGGGAAACGGTGTCAAAGGCTTTACTTTTCATGGCATACTTAAGCATTTAGCTTCACATTTTAGCCTGGGGTTCATCTCAGTTAAGATTATGGATATGGGTATAGATATTTGAGGTAAATGGTGGAAGTTTTCCATCACTGAAGAAGGGAAAAGGCATCTTATGAGGGTGGATATTCTTTTTATTACCCTCTGGAAGCATCGGTTTCTCTCCCTTGTTTAGAAAGGGATCATAGATGACTGAAATTTATGAACTAACATAAGGATGATTAAATTGATGTGAAACAGATCCAGCCCTTAGCGTCTGATAGCCTCTTGCACTATGAATCAGTATGCTTTACATTGCATTTATTCCCAAGAAGTACAATAAGAAATACTGTCTCACATCACCTTCTTTTCTGTTTACCAGCCAGCATTTGGGGCTTTGTGAATTACTGAGTATTGAACTTAAGAAAACACAATGAAGAAATCAAACCCATGAAGACAGTAGTAGAAAGCAAAATGGACAGATAGTCAATTTAAATATAGATTGTTTTAATTTTATTTCACTGTTCTGAAAAAAAGATTAAAAATGCAAGAGTTAGAGACCAGTGGAGGCAAGATTTCTTTACTTGTTCGTTTGTTTTGTAATGTACATAGTACCACTATTTTCCTAACACGGAAAACACTACTTTTAAGTATGGTGTGAAACCAGATTTTAATGCAGCCTTTCCATTTCAAAAGGTTTGGGTGCATCAAAAGGGATTCCTGCATGGTACGTGTTATTTTAAGATTTTTCTCCAAGTCCTGCAAAATGCAGAAGTACTACTGATATTTTCTATCTTTGTTTTATATTGCAATGTAGATGTTCTTTTAAGAATGGAAAACAAAATAATAATAATAATAATCTCTGTCATAATCCCTCTGTTCCTTTCTGTAACTCCACAATTTAAGGAATTTGGTTTTCTGAATTTGAACACATTTTCTTGTTTTGCTCATAGGTCATATTTCTTATGCTCAGTAAAACACAGCACACAAACCCACATATTAGAGTTGCCTAAAGCTTTCTAGGTTGAAAACAGTACAATTACTTCACTGCTACACAAGCAAATAACTAAGCTAAACTGAACTTCAAGGCCAGCTAACTGGATACCTTTTTGTGCTCCAGAAACACACCACCATGGCTTACCAGATGCAAGCATAGTACCTTGCAGAGCTATGTGGACCTACATTCCTGTAGGTCTACCTTCATCCAGGTAGACGTAACAAGGAAGTGGCTTCTGCAGTTAAGACATACAAGTAAATTCAGAAATGCAAGCAAACTTAACTCCCATCTTGAACTAGGCATCTGCGTGGGATTCAAAATCATAGCCTGGTAGCCATCACATGGATGTATAAAAGTCTGTGATCCCTTTTGAGCATGGATAATTGAATCACTCTTTCCTTTTAAAACATCAGAGCACAGAAGGGATGGAGACAGTCTGTATGCATTTGCCTAATGCTCTGGTTCTGGTCATGCAAAGAATAAGGCTTGGACTCCCGGGCTCAAGGATTTTGTCATTCTTTATTTCTGGCTTGAGAAAGAAATAAGAGTTCCTTTGGCACAGTAGAATACAATGTTTCTAAAGCTAAAGAAAGAGTGAATGCCAGGAATGTCCATCTTTTGACACATTATCCTGTATCTTCTGCTGCTAAGTACAGTGAAATCCAAACCAAATATACTTCTTCCCTGACAACTCATTTTTTTTCCCCTCTCAATGACTGCTGTTAGCTGATTGGTATTTTGATAAACATGTGAACTTTTTAATAAATCTGGCACATTAAAAGGTTTTTTAGAAACTGAAGGGGTGATATAATCATAGTTGTAATATTACATTTCTCTGCAGTAAATGGTTCATGTCTTCCACTTTAATCTGTGCAGAAAATTTATGTCAGTTTAAGTGAACAGCTCATTTGTAGCTGAAAGTAAAATAAAGCTGAAATAAATGGCTAGTAAATTGTAATAGTCACTTACAGAAAGTAAGACAGACTCTTCTAAATGGAAAATATTTTGTTCCAATAATACTGAGAAGGTTCAGCACCATAAGGTTAACTGCTTTACCAAGGGCTAAAGCAGAGTCAAGCCAGCTCTGTTTCATTGTAAACTGGATCATTGGTGGAGTGATTGAGATGCATGATATAAATTTAGATTTGGGCATCTTCTAGCACTCATTATTTCTGGTTAAAGAGCTCTTCTTGGAGTCTTTTGCAGTTTTCTAGAACCTTAGCAGAAGAATACAGGCAAAACTGCAGCGTGAATAAGTAATAAAATATAATTCCTCTAATTATATAAACATGGATTTAAAATGGATCTGAAGATCACTTGCAGTGAAATCTAGCTGACGTCCAAGGTATTGGCACTTGTAGTTCTAACTTGAAGTGTTGTTCTGAAAACTCTGATGTAAAAGCTACACCAAGGCAGCAGTTCTAGGTCCTTATAAAAATACACACATCTCTGTGGACATCTAAAGGTGTTAAGCAGTTCTGTAAGAAATGAGTAGCCAGGTATATTGTTGATCCCTAATCTGCTCTTAGTTCTTTTCTTGTTTTTCTCCCACAGGTCATCAAATTTATTCCATGTTCTGTCTCACTGTTACAATCGTTAATCAGCTGTAAATTCCTGGAAAATATGGTCACATCAGACTCTACAGCAAAACTCTGTTGATGTTTGTGGATCAGAATTTTGTGCTGAGGCACAAGCAGAGCCATTTTTTAGCATGATACAGAAATACAGAGTTGGACTTGTAGAACAAAACTGTCCATCGGATAATTTGCATGTTTCCTCACACCCTGGAAGCTACAATACTGCACGAATCAAATAAATGATAAATTAAAATTAACAAACGTTTAGTTAACTAGGACCACAAAAAATACATTAAGAAACCTAACTTTTTTATTAGTAAAAGCACTAAGCTACTAAACAGTACACACTTATGTCAAACACCTGGTCTAGTCATCTGATTTAGTTCTGCTCTTCAAATATCAGCTCTGTCCGCTTTCATCTTAAATGCAATAGTTCTGTAACTGATAGCTGTGGGCATAATTTTTCAATGTGAACTAATATATCTTTTTCAGACTGAAAGTACAACTTGAGGAAAGGATTTTCCTATAATGAATTAGCAACTCTGCAACTTTGGACAATGGGTTCAAATGTTGAGTGGGAATTGACAGATACGCTCAGGATTATTACAGCAAACCCTTTTATTTACAGAAACTGTCAGAGGAATGCAAAAGTAAGGAAAGTCTGAAAACTCAGAAAGATTAGGGTTTTCTTCAATGTTTGCCTAAACTGGAATTAATCAGTTAAACCAAAATTTATGGTTCTTCAAACTGAATAATCAGTACGTTATAAGTAGTTGGTCTGTGGAGGCACACTGTCTCCCTATGTAGCCCCAATGTCTATCTGGCCTGGAAACCTCCTGGCCTGCGCACCGTGGTGGGCCACCGGCTTTCCAGCCGGAGACCTGCCACATGCTTCACCTGCAAAATGCTTCCGACTGCTTGCTGAAACCAGTAGATATGTGCAGACGTGTGGCATCCCACCAGGCTCTGGCTATGCCTGCCACCACAATCATAACATAATTATTGACACAGCAAATCTGGCCTTTCAGAAGGTCTCAAGATGGCCCTCAAAATGCACTGAAATCACTGGGACTATTGTAGCCAATAAATCCCAGCTGTGACATTTTCTGAGGTGTTCCAAATTACAGATGAGGATTTTTCTGTGTCATTTCTACTTTTTCCTCCATCAGGAAGCAGGTGTTTTCAGGCAATCAAGAAAATATTTTAGGTATTTAAAAGTGCATTGTGTCTCACTGAAATTTAAAGCTATCAATATATGAAAGTAGAGCTGAAAATGTGGTTATTATTTGAAGAATAATCTGAGTTTGGCCTCTTTTAAAGGAAAGAAAGAATGCAGTTACTATTCCCATGTCTAAATTTGCAAAGTATACAGAATACGGCTGTGAATAAAACCAATTACATGTTTGTTTAAAATATACAAACAACAAAAACTTCAATGGCAACTGTTTGTTTTCCAAAGCATGTACACATTTCCTTAATGAATACCAAAGTATTCGGGAATAGAACAGACTTTAAATCATTTTCCTAATGACAAATCAAAGTTTAAAGAAACTATGGAACAGCTGAAGGTTATCGCCAATCAACCTTATCTCTGAAAACAGTGATTAAATCTCTGACATAAACTCTTAAATCTCCTTGAAAATTTAGAGTTGGATACACACCAAACTACATAAAAATTCTTACTGCTTATTTTCAGACATTTAATACACATTGACTTCAGTTAATAATTGCATTCTACTCATGCATTTCTGACTTCTCACACTAATGAAGTTTATCATGACCAGAAGGGTTGAGCAAAGAATTGATTCCTTCTAGTTTATTAGCCAAACTGCAAAATATTTATATCACAATAATTGAAAGTTTTGCTGATTTTGAGTGAGGTTCATACCACCTTTAACTGACATTTTTTGCAGAAGGGGAAATTTTTAAGTGAAAAGTTAAAGTATTTTTCATGTGTTTTACAGACAGCTGTTTTCAAACAATTCATTTTTACTTTATCTTTGAAACACAACTTTTTGATCTGAAATAGTCCAAAATCAGAAAAATAAAATATTTTTGGTGCATAGTATATCATTAAAAGACATGTATAGTTAGCAGATGATATCAGTTTGTATATAATCAATAGATTATAGATTCTGAAACATTTTGCTCAATTTCACTCACAACTTACCTGAGGGACAATTAAAGAAATACAGTTCCTTCTTTACAAATGGAGAACTTAAATACAGAATAGATTGTCTTATGCCAAATTTGATGATACGCCGGTTGATATCGTCTGATCTGCTACATTAGTTGATCATCCTTAAATTTTCAGAATACACCAAAAAACCCCAACTACGTTTCCCCCCAAAAAAAAGAAAATGCCCCAAACCACAAAAAAAGCAGAAAGCAAAAAAAAAAAAAATCCTAACATTTATGATACTGGATTTGGTATTGCCAAATAGAAGAGGGAAGGAAGTTCAGCGCATACAGACTGCACTAAGAAACTGGCAATTTATTTACTCTCTTACCCATTATGAAAAGTTCCAGGTCAGTATCTTCAGCAGAGCAGGAGTACCTACTCCTTTCAAGTGTGGCAGCTGGGAAAAAGGTCAACTGTACAGAGGCACTCCTCCCG
>VZSZ01004729.1:0-193353 GCA_013398815.1 Ibidorhyncha struthersii | reverse complement strand
TATTTCATCTTAATTCATTTATCCACTGTGCAAAAAGCTTTTATGCTTGGTGGGCGAGCGTTTGCTGTGTTGGGAGAGCAGTGCAAGCCAACAGTCAGACTTGTCTGTCCCAGCTGTAGCAGTGTGCAAACCTCCTCCAGCCTCTTCAGGCTGATGTAGCACCAGCCTTTAATGGTGCATAATTGTGCCCTTCTTGCGATTATTCACCTAACATTTTAAAAAACACACGCAGGAGCCTCATTAAGATTTCCTTTATTTGTCTCAGTAGTTATTGACTCTGTTCCTCTTTATGATGATGTAAATCACTTTTCTGAAGGGAGTTACATTAGTGTAAAACAGTTTGGAGGGGAAAATCAGAGTTGTTCCATTTCTGGGAAATGAACAATATTACTACTCTCTAAATGAGTAGGAAGGCTTTTATGCATTCATCCAAACTTCTCCAAGTCTTACCTTTCAATATTACTGTAGATATAAAGATAGGAAGGCAATACAGTCCTTATCTACAAGGAATTGGTGCAGAACTGCACATCCAAAGATTGGCACCATCCACAAAGGATCCTTTTCTTCACGGCATTATGGTTTTACCACTTTGGGCATGAGACACCCCTGTCAGAGAGATGCTTGAGGTCCTTTTCAGTCCCAAACAGATAAATCATGCATGTGCAAAAGACTACATCATGTGTAAAACAGATGAGTCCAACTGAACCCATACACATGATATACGGATTTGTTTATTTGGGCTTTATGCACACGGGGAGATAGTTGCTACATTTCGGGATTGGTGAACAGCTGGAAAAGCAGCAGGTTGCCACAGACATATGGGGAAAGAGCAATTTAATATGTTTCCTGTATAACAGGCAGGGTTCAGCTCAGATGTAGTGTTAGATGGGACATTGGAACTTTAGTACCAGTAAAACAGAATGGGGGTTGGGACTGAGGACTGGCCTCTTTGGGCATATGCCTTTAAATGTTACTGTCCGTTTCATCAGCGACTTCTCAGTGTTGTCAGTAACCTCATCTGGGCTATTCGTGTGAATAAAGCGAGCAGGCTATCGCTCTAACTTGATTAGTTTGCACCTTCAAGGTAATTAGCTCCTTATGTTCCTTTGCTGGAGGCAATCTGTGTTATATTCCAGGCAGCTCCACAGTTGTCTTCCCTTCTGTCCATACCCTCTTTTAGGTTACTCGAGAAGGTAAATTGTGCTCCAGAATTATTGCTGCTGTGCTCTGTAGAGAAATAGGTTAATGAAAGTATACTTTTAGGGGAGAAAAACAAGAGGTATCTGAAGTACAGCTGAGAGTCTGTTTGCTCATGCTTGTATTTTTGAGATTCTCTTTTTCTGAGGTATAGTTCTCATTTAAATTCCTTATTTTCGCAGACTTCCTGTTTTCATTGGTAATAGCTGAGAAGTGATATAAAATTATAGATTGATAAATATTAGGAGTCAATTTTAGGACCTAAAGGTATAGTAAGTTGGCACCTTGCTTCTGCTCGGGTTCTGACTTTGGTAAAAAAATTACAAATTCACTTATATAGCTGTATGTTTATTCTATTATACCCTGTAAAAGAGTCTTTCACTTTATATCCTTCGAGTATGGAATGGTATAATTTAGTGCTGAGGCTATTTAAAATAGTAGTTGTGCTATGGTTACAGTGGTACAGAAACAGAAAACTTGTTACAATACAAATTGCTGGAGGAGGGCAACTTCATTTTGCTTTCAGGGTAAACAGCATGGGTAGGTCACCTATAGATGCCTAAAGGAAGCATTAGAGCTATTATCACAGTCACTGGATTACAATTTCTCAAAAATTACATTAAGAAGCAAATTAGGGAGTGTCTTCTAAAATGTTGTGATTTAATAAGATAAGATATCTCAAAGTGAGGTCATTCTCACTGGGAATGGTAATACCAGTACATTAAAGGGAAGGTCACTTTTATGTAATGTTAATCATATAAATCCCTCAAATATGACTGTTACAGTAAGGCATTTTATGGATCTTAGCATTGTATGACCTTTATTTGTATTAGCATTATAACTAAAAATCCATTAATATATGAGAGCATAAAAGGTCATCTTCTATCCTTTTATTTTATTATTTTAAAGGTTTGGATTTTTTACCACATATTGCATACCATAGACTCAATGTAAAACATCTTATATGTAGAACATGTCTTACAGGATATATTCTTCATGAAATTGCCTTTTATAGTACAATCAGGTTATAAAATGGAATTTCTAGATTTGGGTTTGGAGTGAAAGTATTTTCCAAGGAAAAAGTACGCAATTCCCTGCTTGATTGTTATCCCATATTATGCCAAATGAGCATAATGCACCCATTCCTAGAAATTGTTTTGAAAAGACAATAAATCCTTGAGTAATGTTTCTGTGGGTTTTTATTAGGAGAGTGTTATAAAAACAGCATGAAAGCATAACCGTTTTATAAGGAATGATTGCAGAGCTTTTTTTTTTCCCCTCAAGATTACTTTGTTGACATGACTAAATAACTGTAGATATTCTTCAAAATGCTGTGAAAAGATGGGAAGGGCAAAAGCAATTTTAAACTATAATTTTTATACAAATTTTCTAGTATTTTTTGGAGTATATCTCTGTAGATTTTTCATAGAGAACAGGAAGTCCAGAACATCATAAAATGTTTTGACAGTAGAACTTTAGATGGGGAGTCTTCTAGGAAAAGTGCTCAAGACACACATCTAAACATTGGTGAAGATCAAGTCTAAAATATTGCGGTTTTCACTGTGTTTTTAATGCATGCAACAAAATCTTTTTTTATCTTGAGTGAAAAGTCGGTGTAATTGCACAGTGTAGGCTTCCCCCCCCCCCCTTGAATGGTATGATATCATCTGATCTCTAAATAATGGTCATTGATGTGATGTCATTACTATGCACACCCTGCAGAATGCCAGGCAGCAAGTAAAAAACATAAGGACCAGTCTTTAGCAGTGCAGTTGAGACAGAACTGCTGCTGAAGTCAATGGATTTCCAACATTTTACACTATCTGGGAATCTGGTCCTCAATTCCTAATCCTCAGGGAACTCATATTCTCAAAATGAAAAAACCCACAAGACATGAGTGTGATAAATATCCCTAAACCATACAGGAAACCAAGGATTACAGTAAGTTATCATAATTTACTACATGGCTTAGTTAAGAGTCCTGGGAGTTCACAAGAAAAAGTCATGGTGGATTTTAAGATGCTTTTGTCAAGGGGAAGTTTCTCTTCACATAGCAAGACACATTGGTTTAGATTGACTTAAGTATTATGCACTTTTTATGCTGTTTTCAATCTTTGCCCTTTGTTTTCTTGAAGTCTCACTCCATTCCTTGTCTTCCTATCTCTGCCTGTGCCCACTGTTGTCTCTTTCCTCATAATGCCTGAGGTGAACTAGAAGGGTGAGTCAGGACAGGGAGCATGACAAGGTTCTGAGTGCACAGTCAGGAGAGCAGTGCTTCTCAAACAGGGTCCAAAGAGCTGGTTGTGTCTCATGTCTGATCTAAATTATTATAACAATTTATTTTCTTCTTCTTTACATGTGAAAAGATGTATCAATAATTTATTACATTATTTAATCATTAGGCATCATTCCAGATGACCACATATTTCTTTTTCCCCAAAATAATCAGGACAACATTCTGCTGTAAATACAGGGGATAAATTGGTGGTTGTAGCTATTTTCCCTCACGGCAGAGCAAATACTAAGGCATAAGGCTTTTCCACCTCTGTCCTCTTATGGGAAAAATAACAAGATGAGCCTTCAGGCTTCTAAGGTCATAAATCACCTAAATAGGAAACAAGACCCATGTTTTTCCTAATTTATCATATTGTCATTTATTATAGATACCCTTTCATCTAAGCACTCCTAGCCCTATATCTAGCACATCTTCTTAAGACAACTCTCTTGATTGCTGTTATGCATCTTACATTTCTGCATTTACTCTTGGCTCTTCTCACACGCACTTCCCCAACTTTGTCATTCCCACCACCCCCTCTCACCTCCTGTCTACTGCTCCAGTGCTTCCTTTCTGCCGGTCCCACCTCCATATTCAGGTTGAATAATATCTTACAATACTTTCAGATACTAAACTTGTGTGCTGGAACGGATTTTTCAGCCAATGAAAAATTCAGCCTTTCTTGTCTCACCTAACTTTCAAGCCAGTATTAAATTCTTAGTAACTGATGCAGATCATCTCTCACAAACTGAGCTACTTGTCTCTGCTCTTTGTAGCTTTGTTTTCTTCTACAGATCCTTTTTCTTTTCTTTTTGGCTACTGTAAAATTTACTTAAATCATTCATTTAACTTCTGATTGTGTAAACATCTGAAGATTTAAATATAGAAAGTTTCAAGATGATTGCTTCATTTCGTTTCAGGTTACTGATAAACTGAGCTCCTCCATTTCTTGTTGGAACATTTCCAGAAAAATACTAAATGATTGCCTAGTGGATGCACAACCATCTATTTTTGATTCTTAAGACAGGATATATCAGGTCATCATTCATTTTTTATATTGATGAAAATTTCTGATTAAAAACTGATATAGGATACAACTAAATAACTTCATAAATGATCTTGAATCTCAAAAGAAACCTGTAAGCTAGAACACTAAGTAAATTAATAGGTTTTATATCTGTCAAGTTTTTTTCCTTAGCAATAATAGAAATACCTTGAAATCTTCAACTTTTTGAACAGTGATGGTCATTTCTAGGCACAAGATGAAAACATGGAAACAATTATAAAATTAAAATATATCGGTCTCTGTAAAAATAAGCAGCACAATCCTTAATGTCAAAAAATTACTTCCTAAAAATTAAGATACCATTAATCAGACTTCTTGAAATATTTTAGAAATGGTAATTTTTACATTATGTGATCTAAAACCTTTATGTCTTCTACCTAACTAGAAATCATTAAAAATCATTGAAAGTAGCTCAGTATCAAAATACCATTTTTAATATTCAAATAGGTTCTCCATGGTATGTTGTACACTGAGAGCAAATGTTTCCAGGTTTTATTGTTTGTTCAAATGTAAGAAAAAAATGCATAAATGCTGCAGAACTAGGACAAATATAGGTCTATAAATAGCAATCAGTCTCAGTGAAGCACAGCAACTTAATCTCCATTTGAAGCTATTCCGAGCATAAAGTTATGCTGAAGGACGTGAAACTTGTTTTGGTTCCCACTGTCTTCCCATCACTGTTGTCACTCCAAATGTTCCCGTTCTTCACTTGTCTTACACTCCTCTAATCCCTCAAATTTATCTCTCTGTATTTTTCTGATTCTTGACATCTCAGGTTCCTACTTTCCTTCCTCTGATGCTCTACAGAATAGCTTTCCCCTTGAATTTTCATCCTTCTCATCTTCTGAGAATGAAATCTGTTGTCCTTAGGCTCCTTGAAATAAGCACGGAGAGAACACTTTTTTAAAGGGTAGGAATGTCTTTTAAACTTGCTGAATCTTTATGAAAAAAATGAAATTTCTTTAGCTAGAAGGACTGCTGTTACTCTTTCCTAATGCTGCTAAACCAGGCAAAGCTTCTTTATGGCATATAGGAACAAAACATATAGGGGTATAAATGTATACAGGACAAAGAACATGGGAATGTGGTATATATAATAGGATAGAACATAGGAGCATAAACTGTTATTTGGACCTGTTAGGTAGACATGTTGCCCTTGATCAATATAACTCTCATCACAAGCTTCAGTCTACTGCAGTCCTCTGGGATTGGGTCACATCAGTCAGCAGACAAACTACAGAGAAGAGCGGAAAAGGGGGCTTCTTCAGAGTTTCTTTTTGTGTCATTCCAAACTATTTTCTTAAAAGGTAGCAGAGTTTATTCTCAAAATAGAATTGGCAAGAGTCTTCAGCTTAGACCTCATGAACACTCTGATATCTCTCAGAGCTGAATGCCCCCTAAAATATGATTTAAGTCTTCTCTCTGAGGCAATTGAGCTTAGGATGTCTGAGACAGTCTCCGGGGAATTTAGGATGATGCATTATTATTTTCCACAGTCACCTACACAGCACCCTGAGGTAAGATGCTGATATGTCTAATGTCATACAGGAAGGCAGTGTCAGAGCTAGGATCCAAATTGTTTCCCAGTCATATTTCTGATCCCTTTGGGCGCAGAAGGCTGTCAGTCTCAAAGACTGTTACTTGAAGTGGCCAGAGCTCCACCAGTCGCTCAGCAAGAGATTGCTGTACGCATCCTGTCAGAGGCAGATAAGGAGCTGAGCAGCCCTAATGGGATCAGTGGTAGCCCACAGCTGTGTGATGCTGGTTGCTGGCTGGGATGGCTTGGAAAGGCAGGGAGTGGGGGTGGGTTTCTCAGTATTTTGTAAAATCTGGCTGGATACAATTTCCATGCTGCATCTTGAACTGAGTTTTTCTTCAAGTCCAAGCAGAGTGAATAGTTTCATTTGTAACTGGACATGACTAGACAGGCTGTCTGCAGGTTGTCCTTCAGGCAGAGCTCGGGCAGTCTGTGGAGCATGCAAGGACTTGGGGCACTGCTGCACTCACCAATCCAGTGAAGCGCAGACGTAACTAACACCGCAGAAAACCAGTATAGATTTCTTTACCATCCCTTTGTTCAAGGGAGCAAATTTGTACTTAGTTCCTGTTACATGCATCTAGAGCAGCAGATACCAACCTTATCTACATCATAGATAAGACTTAGAGTACAAGATCAGTCTGGTTTGTTACCTTGGAGTCCATGCTACTGCACAGAGGGAGCAAAAATGATTATGAGAACAGGGCATCACTGTCCTTCCCAGGAAACCACTCCTCCATCTTAATCTGCAAACCTCTGTACTGTTGTTTCGCAGTTTGCTGTTTTTTTTATGGTACCTCCTTTAGGACTCAGTGCTGCTGGGAGGCTGGTGGTACAAGAAAGCAGACCTGCAGGAGGCAACAGCACCAAGAATTAGAAAACCGGCAGGGAACAGGGATTTCACAGAGGCAGTTGCAGGGTTGGACAGTGAGGAAAAAAGAAGTCATCAGCTACAAGGTTTATAAGAGAGAAACGTTTGGAAGACAGTAACCCAGAACAAGCTGACCGATCCAGATCTGAAGAAAACGCATTAATTTATAACAGGGAATAGGCTTACTTCTTGCATTTTCTTCATTTAGAATCCTGGTTGGATACCACTCTGCCCCGATCAAAGTAGGATTCTTGTACCCACTCTCTCTATCTCTTGCAGCCATTCACCCAGAACTCTGTGGGGAGGAGAAAAGAGCTGAGAAGCAAAATGCTCCTCACCAGTATAAATGTTAGTGTTGCCATGTCTTAATTTAACAAAATATTCAATAATTTTCAAAGCCTTAAGTATTGCTTTGTTAGTAGTAGATTTTGTCAGATTTTTTTCTTCTATATATGTATGTTCTTCAGCTTTATGTGATTTTCCTTACAGGAAATGGGCTCTAATTTGTATGCTGCTTCTGAAGCATGACCTTGGCATCTCTTGTGTATTGATTAAGACAGCAGAGATACCTGAGTGTTTGAGCTCTAGTAGGTCATTTCAGTATTATGTCCATTTTAAACAGCTTTAATTTGATTTTTATACAAATATCACATCACCAAATAGTTTCTTCATCTGTCAGTTCAGTTTAGCCATGCAGGGCAGTTTGCAATTAGCTCATAGGCTGCTCGGGAGCTCTAAAGGCACAGCTGGCGTATGCAAACAACCTTTCTTTCTATCTCTGACTGCGCCTGTTCAGTCTGCCAAAAAAGTTGGCTCTGCACACAGACCTCATGTTCTCTTTGCTACTCTCTCCTCCCTGTCCCTCTGAAGATCTGCTGGTCTATGAAGGGGAGCTATGGTTTTGCCTTCTTTGTTGTGCAGATTGGCAGACAAAAAACTGAATTGTAGACGAAGATATAGAAGCCCATGAGCTTTTCTCTCTGAAACCTTTAGCCTTGACTCTCTTTCTTTTCTAAGGACAGAACTCTATACTACCCCAAGAAATGACTGCACCTTGTGGATGCAATGAAACCCTTACTAAATACCCTTCATTTTTTTCCACCATGTAATCCCTTTTAAGTATTATTTTTGCTGTTAAGAAATACCGTGCTACACTGCCCGTGACAGAATTTGTTTCTGTTTTGCTAGTCATCCTGAGTTTTTGAAGGAAAGGGGTTTACATCATCAGAAGCATCGTTCNGTTTCCCTCTGAGCACACATGGTGGTATACAGCACGATGAGTGATATCTGCAGTCAGGGAGCAGGATGAGAACTGCTGTCCTTGATGTCCTTGTGTTCCTTGAAGGGGAGGGGACCAAGTTGAGGCTGTTGGTTTCGTGTGTTATAAGCCTGTGAAAGACAAAGTTGAGGGGAGGAAGGGGGCAGAAACCCGCTTGTGTATGCCATTGTCCTTCAAATGTACCAATATGCAAGGGCATCCTAAAAGAACACTAATCCCATGACCAGTCTTGCAGATTTTAGTGGGGCCACTGATGCTCAAAATTAAACATGCCCTTAGGAGTGTGTCTTCACAGAGTAATGCTAAGAAGCAACATCTCCCATTGGCTGCTGGCATTCATCCCTTTCTCGCCCTCTGTGCTTCCTGATAGTGCAGAAAAATGCTTTCTGTGAAGCAATGATGTAATTCAGTCTCATAAAAGAACAGCCCTTGAGAAAACAGCCACAACGATTTTACATCACGCAGAAGTGATGTGTAACAACCTCATCAGTCAACATTTTAACTTCCATTTACACCACCCTGCTGCAGCAACAGGGAGGAATTTAAGCTTTAAAAATAAACTAAAAAGATGCTATATCACGTCATTAAAGCTGCCACTGAATTATTGCTAAAATCATGCTTTTTTATTATGTCCTTTGAAAATACATTGTGTAAAAAGGAATAAACAGTAGGTTAATAAAGCGAATAAAGAAAGCCCCAACAAAGAGAAGGGAGGGATTATGTCAAGGAACCCTATGCACCCCCTGAAATGGCCGTGCATCTAAGATATCGATCTGTGGCAGACAGTACGGGCTGACCCTGTTCACTGGGTGAAGCTGAAATGGAAAATTGAACTGCAGCCTCGGGATCATAGGGGCAGCCGAAGGCTATCCACCACTCAGGAACTGCCAATGCATATTCCTGTGCTGCCCTAGTCTAATCCATGCCTAGCTGCCTTCAGGCACCTCAGTAGGACCTCTACACTGCTGCAAAGGCCTCCTTCAGGGGAGCGTCTTCCAAAAGATTTTTCTGAAAAATACTGTGTCTTTTGGTCACATCTTGTATGTTGTCTAAAATAATGCAAGGAAATAAAATATTTTGGACATGGAACATATTTTTTCCAGTTTATAAAGAGCAGGTATGCATTTTATATGCACTAGACTATGCACTATACACTATATTGAATTCTTTTTTAGGAGTAAATACACCATGACAAGCAGACTTCAGCCAAAAGATCTCAGGATAAGGCAGGATAAGGGCTTGGACTTTGGGTTTGCTTTCATGTCCTGTGCTGATCACATCACTGGTCACAGATTAGTATGGTATCAAACCATCTAGCAGTGCTTTTCACAAAACTACAAGATAGCTCAGATGTAGAACTCTGATTTTACTTTCATCAGGATAAATGGCTTTTTAAGACTTTTCCAGTAACAGTCTTGACTATTTGCTTATTCAAGAGAGAGCTTTCTGTCAAATCAATTCAAAAGAATAAAACTGTGGAATCATATCTGTCCTAAGTGTAGGCTATCTGTTCATCAAGACAACACACAGATTATATAGGTACAACCGTACCAATAAAGAAAACAGAAATACGTGGTATCCAGCATTAAACACATGTTGCCAGAGTTCCTGCCTTTTAGCATTGCAGACTGTTGGTAGTTTATCCCTTTGTGCGTCAGAAGGACTTGCATCCTTATAAACTGAAACCACGCACGCACACATACATATGTGCTTCCTTTTTTCTGTCTTCCTATTTATACCCCTTAGATTCTTTGAAGTAAAAGGTCTGATCTTTTATTATATCAAGCACGAATGTATTGCCTATATTTAGCACCCTGAAAAAAACTATTTGCACAGGTGCATCCAAAACCACTGTGGCTTCTAGCTATTATCTATCCTAGTTTCCTCCTAAATTGTATGGCATTGTATTTCCCAGAGTCATTTGAATGTTGTCTGTTTCTTATTTTGTTCTTATTTCAAGTTAATTTCGGGAGTTTCTTTGACATTATAAATGTGTTACTGCTTGCTACATATCCTGATTAGCGTTGTTTGTTTTTAATGTTCCAATGTACTGAGTCTCTAGAGCCCTGTGCTTCATGTAATCCTTTACACGTGCCCATAGCAAATGCAGAATTACTATCGAATCAAAATAATGTCTGTGAATATTTGCACTAGGTGCTATACACTCATGAATTGAACTTTAATGATTCACATCTCCCCAGCATATGGAGGGAAAATGGGGACATCTCTGTACTTCTTGTAAAAAATTCTAAGCTCTTTGAAGTCTTTTGAAAGATATTTTTAGGCAAGAGCTCAGTTTCTGTCAGTCACAGGTATAAAAGGAAAGCGACTGTTAGTGTGTGTTGTGTGCGTGTATGTGCATCTGAAAACAAATATTTATTTAATAGTTCTTAATTTCTCAGCAATATCGATTCGTGAGATATTGATTATCCATTAGTATTATCTGTCAGACAGAGAATATTCATTACTTCACAAAGATGCACAAAGCTTCCCGAGGTTTGACTCTTAAAATATCTGAAACTGGTTGGTATAGCTTCCTCAATTAACATAAAGAACTCAGGACTGTAGTTTCATTATGATACTGATATGATTTCAGAATACACCCTCCTCAAAATGGAAAAAGTTGAACATAGTAATAATTCTCAAAAAGAAAAAATGTTCCATAACTATTGGTGTTTTGGTGAAAAAGCCAAATGCTATAGTTACAGCACAGAATGAGGAAAAACATTTTCAGTTTCAATTGTAACTAGAGGTTAAACAGCAGCTACTGAAGTTAAATGATTTCAAGCTACCATCTGTAGATACCTCGCATCTAAGTGCCTTGAAATCAAGGAGCTCTGGATTATTACTACTGATTTTTTATTTTTCCTGGAACAAATAGAGAAATTCCATGAGAATGGAAGATAATAACTATTATATCATTATCTAAGAAGAGTAAATAGGCCAACTTGGGAACCATTAACCTACAGGAAAAGCAATGCAACAGTGATACAGACCTCAATTAATAAAGTATTAAACAAGGATAATATAATGAAAGACAATGAGAAAGATGAAAGGAAAATTATTCCCCTCAAACACAGTTTCATTTTAATAAGAAGTCAATTTCTGTTGATAAATTTTGTTCTTATATTTAAAATATTCTAAGACAAAGATTTAGCATTGTTAATTATTTTGATTTGAAAAATGTGGGAATGAAAATTTACCATAAAATCAAGAGGGTTAAGTGCTAGCTAGATCGCACATCTCAAATGAACATGTAGAAGGAAACTTCTGCTATTCTGAAGAGGTCAGTCTCATTTTATTTTAATTAATATATATCAAAAATATATAAAACAAAGTTTCAGTTCACACAGAACTTAGGATACTAATAAATAATGAAATAAATGGTAACTCTTATAGAAAGCACAGTGGAAAAATATAAATATGGTCCTCAGGTGCACAGATCTGTATTAGGCAATAGCTAAAGTCCTTCCATTGCCCGGTCTGTAGTGTTGATACAATTCCCCAGTGATCTTGTGCCCGTTTGATGACTACATGAAGAATATTGACGCAGAAACAGTACAGAGAAATTTCATGAAGTGTTTAAACAGGTGAAAAGCAGAATATACATTAAAAGGCTGGAGAAGCTCTATGTATTCAGTTTATAAAATAGTAAGTCAAGTAAGATTGATTGTCCATGGCTTGTACTGATGTTGTGGGTAGCAAGCATAGGCTCTGTAGTCTAACAGACCGAAATTATTTTTTCCACTGGCTGGATTTGAAGATAGAAAAAGCTTCATCTACATTTTTAGCAAATTCCAAGGCTTTGAGGTGGATGCTGTATCAAAAGTACTTTAAAAATCAGGAGTAATCGTTTGTTCTGAAAGACATGTTTTTTGGACAAGAACTAACTCAGGGAAGCCCTGCAATCTCTATTATGTAAGTGGTAACGATTGCTGAGATCCTTTTGGGTTTGTGATCTAGGAATTTATGAAAACCTACAGCTTGGCCAAGTTGCCATTACAGAAATCATTTTCTAATGCTAATATCTAAAAAACCTTGAAGGCGATATTGAAGGCTAGGTAGGGATGAACTATTCAAGTTGTAGGACATCATTAAGGAAAGAAAAATATATTCCAGGTAGTTTAATTCCTTGTTGCTGAAATCTTGTCATGTTTTGAGAAATCCTGTATACCTTAATCATTTTATTTTCTGTTTCCAATACTAAAACAAGAAAAAGCAAAAAAAGATCTAATTTAATTTCTAAAAGTCATTTTATCCTGGAAAATGGAGGACACAGAATGGAGATCCTCTTCTTGGGGTCAATGGTGACAGATTAATGTGACCCAGAAAGAGAGTGCCACTTAGCTGGAAGTATTCAAATTGGCATTTTTTTAAAACATCAACAATGTACAACACAGAAACCAGACACCATATTTATTTAATGTTAAACTTATATTAAACTCTGCAATTAGGACATTTGAAACTCTTCCTCTCTGTATATTGATATACAATAAAACATTTTTAGAGCTTTATATAAATGGATCTCAGAATACTTTACAAAAATATTCTTCTGACATTAGAAAGACAGGTATGACTGTCGTCTCATTTTATAGAAGGGGATACCAAGTGTGAGAGAAATTAAGTAATTTTCTTGATATCATAGAGGAAGGTGATCACAAAAATGAGACTAAATAGCAGGGTGTGTGATGCTGATGTGAACTGCTTCTGCTGGCTGGAAGTCCTAGGGACCTGGCCAACACAACGAGGAAACTATGGTTCAACCTCTTCACAGGTGTAGTTACTTGCTTGCTTTCCTTCTGGTTGGTCAGAATCACAAGCTGTTCGTTTCTTAACTCAGTCCAAAAATACATACACCATTTATGGACCTGGTCCTTATTGCATTTATTATTTTCTCTTCCAAGAGGAATCAGGCCAATTCAGAAGGTTACACTCTCTCTAGATAAACGTTCCAAAACAAATGGTTTTATATATGGCCTCTGATTTATTTAAAGAGGTCCTTTGGCAACAGTCCCTGAATGCTGAATTGAAACCCACTTATAAATTGATAATCTCAATTGAACCCAAATAATAGGGTCCTGTCCTGAAATTCTAGGACTAATGTTGGAATAAATTGGCTTTATATTAGCCTCACAAGTTATTTTGTAATTGCTTTGTCTCCCCTTTAGACTGCATATCTTGTTTTGAAAATGAATGTTGAAAGACGTAGTAAGGTTTGTTTGTTAAGCAATTGAAGTACTATTTATACATCAGAAAGCAATAATTTTATCTTAGGGTAAATGTTTCTGTTTTAAAGGAAACCATTATAAGTAGCATAAATTATGTAGTGGAATTAAAAATGTTTTAAAAAGCTAAGAAGATTACTTTTACTATATAAAATACTATCTTGACCATTTTATAAATAGTAACATGGCCTTTAGATTTTGAAAATTGAAAATGGTCTCTGTAATGTTGACGGTGAAAGAGGGAGACTGTAATGATACACATGGGGAAAAAAATACATCCTTTTTTACCATTGTTTTACTTAAAAAAAATAGTTTTTTTCATGTTCATAGCTGAAGTAGCCATTGTAACATTACTAATAATAGCAAGAGACACAGCAGGCGTATAGAAGCTAAAAGTTCTGGGAATTTTTGTCTGGCCAGTAAACCTCTTATATTTATCTTCCTGACAGTTTTAATGACAGACGCCTGGTGTCAGCTGTAGCACTATCTTCTCTTACTGTACCTGCCAGCAGCAAGTGAGTCATTCCAAAATTTACTAACAGCAGCATGATCAACATAACATCATAATGAAACTTGGGAGAGTATTAGAAAAATATATCAGAACTAGGAACCATCATTAGTGCCATGGATCAAAATGGTATATGCCATTTTTCTAACTTGCCACAGAGAGTACAGAAGGGCGCTTTGTTCCTCTAAGGATTGCTCATGTAACAACGCAGTCTTTTGATTTAAACCCTCACAAGTGTGGTTAGAATGGCTTGTGGAATAAAGTACATTGATTAAATAATTCAAAGTACTGTAGAGGAAAATGATGTGTAATCCCTGTTCTTGTAATAACCCTGCTTGAGATCAGGCAAGGTAGAGCACAGCAGTGGATAGAAATGCTTGATCGTTTAAGGCCCCACGTTGGGAGGTGCAGAGCTTCTCTTGAAGTTCTCACTGGAGTTAAGAGGCACGGGCATTGCTTGGGCCAAACATAGACATATAGCATTTTTGTTTGGGAGATTTTTATTAGGCTTCTCTGCGTTCTATACATAGCTGCCATTCCTTTATATGGCTTCTTCACATGAGCTAACTTCTGGCATCTAACTTGGGAACCTAAATTAATACTGTGGGCTCCATGCTTAGTGGCACTTCCAGCAGGCAATTTAGAGCTAGCCAGCCCTAAATATCTGCTATTTGGAAAAAGTGACAAGCAAGTAGAGTAATTCGTAGTACAAGATCTTTATTAGCGTGGCAGAGATTATATCAAAATACTGTACCTCTACGTACACACTTTAATCGAGGCATAAAATTGCAAGCAGCAAGTGTCAAATGCTGGAGACAGCTCATTTCACTAAAGGTAAATTGATGGAAACACATATGTGTAAAATTTATGTTTTATTTATATGTGATATATGCGTGATATATAAGGTTTTCAGCACTCAACTTCAGCTCAACTTCAAACCACCACTTTTTATTTCAGAAAATGATGTTAAAATCAGTTGGTAATATTCTCATTCCTTTTAGTCATTTTGCTGTGTTTTTCAAGGCCACTCATCTTCTTTTTTGATGTTTCCTTATGTGTTTGGCTTTAAAAGTGTCTTGTGCGCACTTTTTGAACAGGCAGCACTGAGGTCAGTGAGAACTGCCAATGTGCAGTGTCTCTAAAAATCAGTCCACCTTTATCCAAACCTTTAGGTTATGAGGGTTCAGATTACAAGTCTTCATGTGCATCTACAGTTTATAATAAGCAGTGATAGTGAGCCTATGGCATGCATGACAGAATTAGCACACAGGGTTGTCAACAGCAGAGAAACAGAGCCCCAGGGCTTACCTGCTTCTCTGGCTTGCCAGGTGGCAAGTGGCAGAAAGGGGCTGGGGAGGCTCTGGGGAATGGTAACAGGGAGTTGAGGGATGAGAGGGAATTTGGAGGCCAAATGGAGAAGGTAATGGCAGAAGAAATTTAAAAAAAAAAACCACACAATTTTATGTAAGTCCTATAAACTTGGAATATAAAGCATATTATATTAATATTAAGATGGCAAAAGTTCTTTTTACTCTAATTTCAGTCTCCTTGCATGAATGGAAGAGGGTCGAATATAGGGAACCTGTAGTTACTAAGGAAAGTTCCAGGTCAAACTGGAAGACACCTGGTGAATTTAAGTGGTCTGGATCCCATCGTTACTACCTCACATTTCTAAATGCAGAAATGAGAAAAACTATGAGGTACTATTCTCACACAGAGTCACAGAATGGTTGAGGTTGGAAGGGATGTCTGGAAGTCACCTGGTCCAAGCTACTTGCTCAAGCAAGGCCAGTTGCCCAGGATCGTGTCTAGATGGCTTTTTAATTTCTCCAAGGATAAAGACTCCGTGATCTCTCTGGGCAAACTCTGCCAGTGCTTGGTCACCCTCACAGATAAAAAGTATTTCCTGATGTTCAAAGGGAGCTTCCTGTGTTCCAGTTTGTGCCTGTTGCCTCTTGTCCTATCACTGAGCACCACTGAAAAGAGCCTGGCTCCATCTTCTTTACTTCCTTTCTTCAGATATTTGTACATATTGATGAGATCCCCCCTGAGCCTTCTGTTCTCCAGGCTAAACAGACCCAGCTCTCTCAGCCTTTCCTCTCATACGAGAGATGCTCCAGTCCCTTAATCACCTTTGTGGCCCTTTAGAGGACTTTCGCCAGTAGCTCCGCATCTCTCTTGTACTGGGGAGCCCAGAAGAGGACACAGCACTCCGGGTGTGGCCTTGCCAGTGCTGAGTAGAGATTTACAATGATACTGTGAAGATAAAAATCTGAAAGATTATGGAGATCTCCAATATCTGGTGACTGGAAAATAAAATAAATCATACAAACAAACACAGAAAGAATCTGAGCTAAAGCAGTAAGTGCAATCTTAATTATGTTGTTACATAAGCCTTGTGTATTTGACTTTCTGAAGAGAATAGCATTCTTGTAAGGCAGCTTGAATTTCTTTTGTCTCAGATTTCTGAAGTTTAAAAAAATAAAGTATGGTTTTAAAAAAAAACCCTGCGCTGTGGAATTGCATTGGCATACCTTATTTATTCAGAAGACTTTGAAGGCATTCAAGAGCATGGACATGGTGGTATTAGGAATTCTCTAACGAACACAGAAAAAAGAAACCTGCCTCAGTATGGAACTCACTGTACCTGTTCCCTTACGCAAAAGGCCCTACAGCCCCTGGTCCTCCTGCACACCCCTGTCCCAGACTAATACAACTGCTCATCCCAGTTGTGTACCTTCTCTCTCTCATGGTGCAATGTTCAAGCAATTGGCCGCTGCCATCCACGTTGCCATCCTTCTACGTCTCTGCTCTCCACCTTACGTGCTGAGGAACTGCTTGAGTTCCCCTCTTTATCCAACATTGCTTACAGAAAGAACTCAAGCAACCTTTCCCTCTTTTCCTCTCTTCCTTCTTCCTTCCCTCTTGTCCTCCCAATAACAATCATTACGAAACAAACATGCAGCATGAGTGCTGTTGACCTGTATTTTGGCAGTTACACTGAAAGTATTCACAGTTTTCTCTGTGGGTGAAAGTAGTGTCAATATCTTCACTGACTACAGCTTTTAGAAACAGAGTAACTTCTCATACTGTAATACATAAATGTGGTTTCAAATATTAACATTTCTTAATTGTTTCTATATTTCAATAATTAGTTGCAGTTTGAATAGGCAAAGGTGTGATGGATTTCTGGTTTCCATCTTCAATTCTATTTGCTGTGCATTATTAGAATTCCACATTTCAAAAGTGTTTCTGCTGATGAATCCCATTTGGCTTGGCTTCTTTGGGTACTTTGGCAGTAGTAAGTTGTTAGTTTTGTAGGTCAAGCTGCATTGAATGGGGAATTGAGTATTTTAATGTATTTGAAATAACAAGCAGTAAGAGCAGACGTACAGTATTGCTTGAATCACTTTCATATGCTGTAGCAATATCAATACCTGACAAAAAAGCACGTCTGCGTAAAAACAAGCACAGACAGACTTCAGGATTTTTTTCTTGTATCTTAGAAATACAAAAGGCATTAAAATAAAAATAAGGTAAAGAAAAGTGCCTTTTAAAAAACACTAGATTGTTAGAAAACTCCCTATTATCGTTGCACCAGAAATGTGTATTTGTATATGGAGCCATATGAATTTCTTATTTTAAATATATACTGTGATATAATCAATTAAAAAGTATCCAGCACGTCTGGAGAACCCTAAATCATAACTGCAGAGAACTTAAAATCATCTAGCTTCCACAGACAGTTACAAAAATTACTTGCTGTTTTATGGATATATTCTCTTTCCAGAGGCAGATCGTGACATATATTTAATAGAAACTGGAACTAGAGTATGCAGTATGTTTTCACTGTATCATTTTACATTTCAGGAAACAACCTCATGGGAAATACTGTGTGATACAAGGAATAAAAGTTGCATTCAGTCTTAATTGGTTTCTTTCATGGTTTTGTAGATACTGACTTGTGATTCAAAGAGGGCACATACATTTCTTTCCTGTTTGTTTTCATTTTTCAGTCACAGATGTTCTTTTGAGTACAGTTGTCTTGTAAATGCAAAAGGTTTTGTCACATCTGGCTACCCCAAAAAAGAACATCCCTTAATGAGAGAAAAAAGAGTCAAAGTCATAATGAGATTTAATCCCAGTTTAATTACTTCAGAACTGTTCGGGAATGTAAGGACAGGAACCACTATAAAATACCAAAACAGATGGATCCTACTGAAATCCATCCCAGTCATCCTGCAATACTGATGTGCACAAACCTTCATTATTTTCAATATACTTGAATTAGCATTGATAAAATACTTGGTAGTCCATAGATCCATGTGGTCTTCTGACTTTTAAAATTTGAATGAAAGGGAGTTCTGTCCTTGCTATGAACATGATTTCATTTGTGGACTTGTGAGTGGAAGTGGCCTGTTGGATCATCATGGATGATGTCATATCAAATAAAGGAGGGAAAACTTCTGCCTAGAAATTTCTGCATCCAGTTGCTTGTAATTAAGGTACAATATGACTGCAATGGGAAAATGTATTTGCCTTTCCATATTGAATCAGTGTTTTTGGATAGATCGGGGCAAGAAGGGTCCATATAAGTCAATTAATGGAATTGATGCAGTAAATTAAGGGTATTTTTTCTTTCTCAGGGCGAAGTTCTGGTTTCCGTACTCGCGGTGTAGTGATCTAGTGTTCACTAAGAGAAGAATAATGGTGAAGTGTTCAGCTCTCCATTTGCATATATTAAGAATGTATATGGCCCAAATTTTTCTTAGTGTTGTTGATTTCCAGGGAGAGGCTTCCCACTCAGTAGCTATTATGTAAATCTCCCTGGTTAATCACCACCTGACATTTTGCCTTGACAGGGCTGATGCCTTTGCTCAGCTGATGTCTGCAACCTGCCCTCTCTGCGTCACTTTGTTTGGACAACTTTTATCATGAACAAAGACACTGCAAGAAGGATGTACGCATCCGAAGAGTATAAAGCAGTTATTTTTGGCTATTACACACAACCGAGAATCTGAACGAACAAGAAAGGAGAATAAGTATTAATATGCTTGCAACCCCCAGTAAAGCATGCAGCAAGTCTGTGCTGGCCAGAGAGCTTGACAGCAGGTGTGAAAGGGTCAGCCTCCGTGGCTAATCCTCAGTGCTGCTGATGTGCCTTCTTTATACCTTCTCACATCAATGTTTATTCTCCTGGAATCACTGAGATGCCAACAATCCCTGTTTCAACAATCTTGCCCTCTGCCTGTCATTTTACCCTTCTTTTCTAGCTTAGTGCTTTTTCACAGCTCTTTCTCACAGCTTAGTATTTTTCTCAGAAGTTTGAGCCAAGATTACACAACCATGTTATATCGGAAGCAGTCCTTGAACCACAGAGAGCTCTGAGAGGATGCCTAGGAGAGAGGTTACACACCAGGTTACCCACTGGGAGACTGACACTATTTACTGAGGAAAGCTTCTATGTTTTTAAGCAGAAAGGTTGAAGTGCTATTCGTCCCTCGCTGTACAATAGCCAGGCTTTTGTGAAATTAAAATGGCCAAGGCCTCACCTTTGTCATGGCTAAATTTTAGGATGAAACTCTAAGTGGAGGGAGGAAGAAAAGTCAAAGTACCTCTCAGCTTCCCCTTAAAACATTGACCTCAGTGCACCATGTATTTCAGAGCTCTCCGTTTCCCCACAAATTCACCCCAAAGAATTTCTCTGTCACACATTCAAGCCTCCTCTGCCTAGGAGATTACAAGACCATCTGCTCAGGTTTAGACAACACAGTAGTTAAAATGCTGGCATCCTTCCTGCTCTAGCACTTTCATGACTGGTGCCACCAAAGGAGGTGAATAAGAGATAGCACCTCCACGTGTGTGAGGTGAGGGAGGAATGCTGAACACCGACAACATGTTAATGAGGCGGAGAACGTGTAGATGGAGAAGAAGGGAAAGATTTAGCTGGTGTAGCAGAATATCAAGTGAGAAGTAAAAAAAAAAATACTCTATCTGAAAGTGAAGGAAAAGGAATTTGAATTCCATAGAGAAAATGAGAGAGTGGAAAATGGAATAGGTTGAAAACAAATGGACTGAATGCAGTAGCTGTGCCAAGGCTTCTTCTGAGAGAGTCCAGAGGGATGAGACGTGTTAATCCAGAAGAACTGAGATGTCCAAAAAGAATAGGTCACAGATCCTGCCTAGAAATTAAGTGAAAATAGAAAGAAATAAGATGTCCTAGTATAAAAGATTTGTACCACACCAACATTATCATGCCAGAAGAGTAGGCTTTTTACACGCAGCATAACTCAAGATAAGGAAAGATAGGCTCAGATACATATGTAGAAGCACACAGAGATAGGTATCAGTGATTTAAATCATGAGTGAATATGCAGCAGGTAAAATTCATGTCGGGCAGGCTGGATGCCATCTGTCGCTGTTAGATTTCCACAGGATGACTGGAAATAGATATTGGCAGCTTTCTGGTTAAAACCATCTATTTCAATATTCAAAAAAAGTGTTTATTTGCTATTATAGTAATCATTTCAGTTTACGTTTTCTGTATGTAGACAGTAGAAATAAATCAGTATATCCTTAAGAGGCTTTGTGGCATAACAATAAATGGTTCTGGTTTATTCTTGAAACTGATTTATTATGTTTCAAATCCTTCCTAAGGCAATTTTTTTTTCTGAATATGCAGTATGTTAATCTACTAGTCTCGAGCTCTGTTTCTTTCCTTCTGCACTAAACCTGATGTTGAGGCTATCATTCTCCTTTGATTCCAGGAGAAACAAAAAGTTAAAATAAAAAGAGTTTTTTCTAGATAAACTCCTCAACCTTTATGCAGAAAAAAAATATATATAAATGCTGGAAAATACTTTAGTGGACTAATATCTCAAATGTTTTTAAAATTCATTAAGCGTTTAGACAGATGTCTTTATCGTTCTTAGCTTTGTGAAGTCAAAATGTATAAACTCAAAAAGACTGTGTTGCTGTAATGGATTCCCATCCAGAAAAATCTTATCCATTAGCAAACCAGTGCTCTGATCAAAATTGGCCAACTGATTTATGAATGAGGTGATATGATGTGATGCATGAATTAAGCCATAACCTACTGCATTATTTTTGTGGCCGCTTTTGGTTTCATCCTGTGCTATGTATTTTAATAGGAATTGTGCACACAATTTCCAATGAAGTAAAGCCAATTAAAATGAAGAAGGGGTTGATTATGATGCCTGTGTATTTTTACATTAAATATCAGCTAATCCATAAGCCACACATATTGCATTTTTCTGGTTCTCTGCCAACAACAAAAGTTATTAGAGCTTTTAGTTTACTCTTTTAGTCAAGCAACAATATATAACATTATAGTTCTTCCAATACAGTAAACTCAGAAGTCCCCACTGAATGCAATTATCATAAGAGAGAAGCTATGGAGAATTTGCTTTAAAATTGCATGTTTTCATTTAAAAAGAAAAGGAAAAAACCCAACACTGCTACCAGGAAATAATAGTAATGTATGTTTAAAAAAATGTCTCATGTTACTTTCCATGTGTTTTTACTGTAAATCTGATAATATTATCTATTCTGATAACCATAAATATACATTTATGCCTAAAAATTGCTCATGTCTTACAGTAATTACTGCCTTACCCAGTAATTTGGCTAATCTATTTTTATATGAAACTATATTTTATATATGTATATCATTATTTATGCATTATCTAAGAATATTAGTTTTCTGAAAAAGCCTCTGGGATTATGACTATTTGAAAGACGAGAAGAGTATTGCAAGGAATACTTGCAAGGAATTGCAAGTATTTTAAGAAAAGTATTTTTTAACCAATACGTAACATTGTTGTAATAGATCATTAGCTGTTTTCTGCATAGCGCCATTGTCATAAATATGCTTTTTATGATGTATACTCTTTGTGAATTTGCTCCATGGTATGCACCAACTCCATATTTGTGTTTTTCTCTTTAATATGAGGAATCATCTTTTACAAAAAAATGAATGTTCCTCATCTTATATCTCATACTGAAATTTTAATTTCTTTTAAACATGACTGATATCAAAGCTTTGTGCTGTCATTTTGTCATGTTGTTTGAGTTTTAGTTAATTAAATAAGCATTTGAAGAGGATAGGCATCAATTCAGGAACTAAAACTTTTGTTTAGTGGTCATTCAAAGTCAGAAATTTTAGTTGGAATGGTGTTGTACTTATATTCCATGCTGTAGTAGCAGGATGAATTCCCCAAAAAACATGGAAAATTCATGGTTTTCAGTAGTTAAAGTCGTAACAAGGAAACTTTGAAGAAGCAAAAGCTGCAGTGTGCTGTAATTGCCAAAAGGGAGATATAAGTCCAGTTTCATTCCTGTTTGGACCATAGTGTCATGCTCAGAATAGAGGCCCAGTATTTTCAATGAGCTTTTGAATGATAGCATTGTAGTACTTTCAGCTGCAGGACTCATGATGTTTTGGGTTCTTGACTGTCTTGGAAGGTAGGAAATTTAAAGAAATGACTAAAAATAAAGTGTGTGTATATATAATTTCTGAAGCCTAAAATTTAGCAACTAAATTCGGAGCAGGTAACTACAACACAAAAATGCACAGAAATTACAACATACAAGGTGGTTCCTGTAATACTTGTTATTAAAATATGATGAAATGGGGATACAACACTGAGGAGAACATGTTAGGACATCACAGTATTCAGTAAAGTCATAAAAGTAGAAATCAACACACATAAATGGATGAAAGTTAAAAATACGTATCTTGATTGACTACAAGATAAGTAAAAATCCAAATATTTAACAATAAACATGATCCTTAATGGGAATAAGGTTAAAAAGTAGATTTAAATTTCATCCCCTTAAATACAGTCTAGTACCCAGAAAAACTAAATAGCAGTTATTAATAAAATAACAGTTTAAGTATATGGAAATTTTAGATACCATAGGTAATTTTTATTTTGTGAGGTCAAGGTCTTCTATGACAAGGTCTGGAAGATAACTGCTGTAAAAACCAGTATTTTTTGTTTTCTTCTAGTACCTTTCGTTCTGACTTTTAACCACTTCCCTTTGATATCTGTTCAAGGTTATGGAAAAAGTTAGGACAGAAAAGGATATGACAGACAGAAATGTACCTGAACTCTCTGAATATGATTATTGGGTTCCATCTGAAGTACATTAGCAATACATTTACTCATTGATAGAACATTTCTTGATGTCAACTAAACATTAATGTTCATGCTGTTATGGAACCACCAGATACTTTTGGTAGTCTGGGTCCTAAAATTGGTGTAGGCATGTGTGTGAGAGTGGACACGGTTATCCTACTGTTCCCTTCATTCTTTCTCCTCAGAATGGGTGAGATTAGTGTTGAGCAATTTCTTCAAACTAAAAGTTTTCACAAGATGCTTAAATCTAAGGATATATTAGATTGCTAGAATTTTGCGAAGAGATGTCAGTTGAAATATGAGTAGCATCTTGATGATGCCCAGTTTTACATCTTTCTCTTGTATTAAATATTCTACTGACATCAGTCAGGACACTGATGAAAGCAAATTGCCTTTTCACGTCTGAAAGAGATAAAAAGTGAGGAGATAATGGTGGCATGTGGGTATTTTGGCAGTCTTCGGAAACTAGAACATTTGCCAGGCATTTGGAGGATAAAAAAAAAAATAATAGCAGTTTCCTTCATTTTCAGGTGTTTTAAGAAAATCTAATGGAAACTTTCCCAAATAGAAAAGATAAAGTCTAAGTTCTTCTTATGAAAACCATGTTCTCTATATATCTTTTTGGAGATGGACTTTAGTTTCATCTCCCATGCTTTTGCCACCTTCAGGCAAGACTGGTTAAATAAGCTTGTTGTGGGCTAGACTGAAGAGGTAAATGGTGGAGAACTCAGTGTCCGCTTCTTATTGTGAATATTAGATACTACAACTCCACAATTCACATACTGAATGACATAATGTTGGCTTTGATCACTAAAGAACTAAATAATCTCTCGTACTTGGAAGAAGACTTGCTGTCTCAATTTTAATTTCGTGTCCCCTTCTGCGTTATAGGGTACAGGCAGGTTCCACGGTCAAAGGGATTCTTCTAAAAAATGTAAACTAATTGGCTACCACAGTAGTGTTCTCCAAATACTTTTTAATAAAACAAACACACGCACACAAAAAAAAAAAAAAAAAGTAAGAAAACCCCAACCAAAACCAGAGAAAACCCAAACATCATCTTCTTAAACTTCACCTAAATTCAAGAAAAGATTTCTTCCACATAGATAGGATTATTTTCTTTTTCATTGCAAAATATTAAAATAAGGAATGGGACGAGAGAAGCTGGATCATCACGTCTGAAGGTCTTGTTCCTTCACAGCTCTCAGGATTCATGTGAGAATTTTTTTCCCTGTAAAGGAATACATCAAAGGAATTGTCAGCTGTGTTCCAGTGAAAGTAAATGCATTTGTATGAGACAATCAGTGAAGCCTAACTAGTTCATTAGGATGTGGCCATACATACAGCAGTAACCCAGTGAGGAGTCAGTATTAAATGCTGAAAGCCCACAGAAGACACCTACAGATAGAAATTGTGTGAACCCTAATATTTTTTCTCCTGAGCTAAAGCACCATACCTGAGACAGTCCCATGAGAATATCTGCTCTAAATTCATGCAATTTCTTCAAACAAAACACAAGCAAAAGT
This sequence comes from Ibidorhyncha struthersii, assembly GCA_013398815.1. Classification (NCBI taxonomy): domain Eukaryota; kingdom Metazoa; phylum Chordata; class Aves; order Charadriiformes; family Charadriidae; genus Ibidorhyncha; species Ibidorhyncha struthersii. The sequence goes on along the minus strand of VZSZ01004729.1, from coordinate 168,708 downwards.
AAACTGAAAGTACCTAGGCACCTCTATGCTCATAGCTGAAGAAGTAAATAGCCACATTCCTGGAGTACTGAGCCACAGCACTCTGACCTAGTTCATTACTAGAAAAAAATGGCTTAAGTCAAATCCTGACGAACTAAAGCTGTTAAGCAATTTCATCCTGCTTCGTACTGCAGTTCAATTTTACCATAAAATCATAGCCACCACTTGCCAATGCATCACACCCTATCATAACTCTGCACAGCACGAGAGAACTGCAATTTCCAGCAACGGGCTATCATCTGCTACACTCCACCAAGCACACACTACTGTAGCGTGTCCCTGGCTGGCTGCCAGACCACTTCAGCACTCCACAGCACTCCATGTCCAGCTCATAACTCAGCCTACTAGTATCAGGACACCATAATGGACATCATTGTGTGAAGAAGGATTTAGCACAGCTGTAGAAGGATGCAGCTGACACTCTCATCGTGATACATCACCTTATAAAACCAGTAATATCCACAAGAGGGGACACAGAAATGGCTGGCCAGATGAGAGTGCAGCCAACTAGCCTCTATTGTTCTCCGAACCTCTGTATCACATTAACATATCAGATTTCAAACTGGCTTTTGGAAGCTGAAAATGTAATGCGACATTTCATATGTAAACCCAGCATAAAATTCTTATGCCAAAGTCCATTCTGCCTTATACCCATGTAATTCTATTACATTTACTCTGTTCCGTTAATGCCCAACAGGTGTGCTAATTTTAGCAAAATGTCCTGTCGTGTTATGTAGCCCTCCACATGGACTGCAATGTCACGCTGGGTGGGAGGAGACAAAACCCACAATGCAACTGTGGATATCTGTCTACCCTCTCAATTCATAGAATAGAGTCATAGAATTGTCTAGGTTGGAAGAGACCCTTGGGATCATCGAGTCCAACCATCTACCCTACTCTACAAAGTTCTCCCCTACACCATATCCGCCAACACCACATCTAAACGTCTCTTAAACACATCCAGGGATGGTGACTCAACCACCTCCCTGGGCAGTCTATTCCAATGCCCAACCACCCTTTCTGTGAAAAATTCTTTCCTAATGTTCAGTCTAAACCTACCCTGTTGGAGCTTGAAGCCATTCCCTCTTGTTCTGTCATTAATTACCTGTGAGAAGAGACCAGCACCAACCTCTCTACAGTGTCCTTTCAAATAGTTGTAGAGTGTGATGAGGTCTCCCCTCAGCCTTCTCTTCCTCAAACTAAACAGTCCCAGCTCCTTCAACCACTCTTCATATGATTTGTCTGCTAGGCCCTTCACCAGTTTCGTTGCCCTCCTCTGCACTCGCTCCAGCACCTCGATATCTCTCTTGTATTGCGGTGCCCAAAACTGGACACAATACTCGAGGTGTGGCCTCACCAGTGCTGAGTACAGGGGCACAATCACCTCCCTACTTCTGCTGGCCACGCTATTTCTAATACAAGCCAGGATGCCGTTGGCTTTCTTGGCCACCTGGGCACACTGCCGGCTCATATTCAGCCGCTTGTCAATTAGAACCCCCAGGTCTCTTTCTGCCAGGCAGCTTTCCAGCCACACCTCCCCAAGCCTGTAGCGCTGCATGGGGTTATTGTGGCCCAAGTGCAGAACCTGGCACTTGCCCTTGTTGAAACTCATACCATTGATGTTGGCCCAGTGATCCAATCTATCTAAGTCTCTCTGTAGAGCTTCCCTGTCCTCCTGGGAATCAACACTCCTGCTTAACTTGGTGTCATCTGCAAACTTGCTGATGATACACCCTATGTCCTTATCAAGATCATCAATAAAGACGTTGAACAGAAATGGTCCCAACACTGAGCCCTGAGGCACACCACTTGTGACCGGCCGCCAGCTGGATTTAAATCCATTGAGCACCACTCTTTGGGACCTTCCAGTCAGCCAGTGCTTGATCCAGCGGATCGTATGCTCATTCAGGCCGTGCGAAGCCAGTTTTTCCACAAGAATTGTATGGGGGACAGTATCGAATGCTTTTTGAAAGTCCAGGTATACAATATCAACAGCCTTTCCCTCATCCAGTATTCTGGTAATCTTGTCATAGAAGGAGATCAGGTTCGTCTGGCAGGACCTGCCTTCCATAAACCCATGCTGACTAGGCCTGATCCCCTGGTTGCCCATTATGTGGGTTTTGATGGCACTCAAGATGACCTGCTCCATGACCTTCCCTGGTATTGAGGTTAGACTGACAGGTCTATAGTTACCTGGATCCTCCTTTTTGCCTTTTTTGTAGATGGGTGTTACATTTGCCACCCTGCAGTCCATTGGGACCTCCCCAGTTAGCCATGATTTCCTGTAAATGATGGAAAGTGGTTTGGCGAGCACATCTGCCAACTCTTTCAGCACTCTTGGGTGTAGCCCATCCGGTCCCATAGACTTGTGTGCATCCAAGCGGCATAGCAGGTCACTGATCTCTTCCTCTTTGAACGTGATACTCTCATTCTGCTTCCCCTCCCTGTCTCCTAGCTCTTGAGGCTGGGTGTCCAGGGAACAGCTAGTTCCACTGCTAAAGACTGACGCAAAGTAGGCATTGAGCACCTCAGCCTTTTCCTCATCCTTTGTCACCATGTTTCCCTCGGCATCCAATAAAGGAGGGAGATTTTCCCTAATCCTAATTCAACCTGATGATCTGATGAACTCAATATAGGAGACCCACCAGAAACAAACAAAATCCAACAAAATATACCATTTTAAATTCTGCTCTCTGTGAGGAATGGAAATGGGGAGCTACCAGGTGAGGAAAGCTGAAGATCACATGAGCAGGTGTATTGGCCAGTGTTGCTTAACTAAGCAATTAGCAGCTAGACAACTGAATGAGGTTATACAACCCTAATATAACCAGATTCATCGCTTGTAGATGAGCAGCTCCAGCTCCCTTTGGCATGGGGCTGGCTTTTACAGTCTACTGAATCCATCATCCTGGTTAACCTTTGAAGGACAGGACTAGGTTTTTACATTTGTCATCAAATTTTCTGAGAGGAGGGGGCAGTTTCCACCTTTCTGAGAGCAGAAGTGGAACCTCCATGAGGTAGATTGGTTCAAGTTGCAGTTTACACATACAGCTGTTTCTGGGCATCCACAGAAGGAAGTAGAGATAGAGGAGTCATCCTCCCAAAGGGTGGGAAAAGGTGAAAAATGTTGTGATGATTGCAATCCTGGAAGGATTAAGAAGAAACTGGTGAAGGCTGTGATGTTCTTGGCTGTAATCAAAGGTGAACAACAGAACGGGGCTTGTCTGTCTTCTTAGAGGAGGGCTATGCAGATGTACACAAAGTGTGCACCTCACTGGACAGAATGAATGGCAGAAGGAAGAGGAGGGCTGTCTGCAGACTCACCTTAGGCCCTTCAGTTAATCTCTGCTTGGAGTGGAGAAGGGTTGGTGGCAGTTTTCTAGAAACTGGAAGAAATAAATGAAAGGATAGGGAGCTGTACTGTGTGAGTGAAGTCATATTACTCACAAGTGAGTTGGAGTAAATTGTTATCTTCAATACTGAAGAAAACCATATGCTTAGCATCCTGTCTGTCTTCTCACACATTGAAGACAATTCTTACCTTTCTCTGACATTTGATGCCTCATGATCTTCAGCTGCTCCAAGTTCAGGGTGTGATTAAAAGCTAGAATCTTATTTGGATGGGCAGCAGCATTTTCATCTATCACCCTCACAGAGAGGTATATGTTATAAAGCTTAGAGAGCACTCAGGAGCCAGGTAGTCTATACAAGAGTAAAAAGCACTTTTATTAACTGAATGAATACGTGCTCAGTATACAGCAAATGTGTTTGGGTGCCTGGAAACATCCAGGCTATGATTCAGTGAGGTTTTTAAAAGGAATACTTAACTCAAAGCCTAGGCTTATATCCCATTAGTGAACAGTTTAAGCCAGTCTTTCACAAACAAAGAAATTCTGCTATAAAATCTTGTCCTTTAATTACTATATGTGTTGAACATATTTTGCTTTGAATTAGGGCACAAACTAGGTGTCCAAGAATGCTAATAATAACCGTTGTAATATTATACTCTCCTATGAACACAAATTTGCAATGTGACTGTCCTTTCTTGCACAATCTCTAAATTTGTGTTGTAGGATATTTTTCAGTACTCTGAATGAAGAAAATGTCCAACTAAAAATTCTAGGTTTTATCTTAAAATAGTGGTTTCTGAAATTACCAAAATAATCTTTCTCTTTTCTGACTCTTTCTGATATTCTCTTCGTTTTAAAATTTACGAAGTATAATCTCACCTTCCAAAATGCAAGTATGATTTTGTAGAAGTTTAGACCTCAAGCCTTATTTCAAGTAAGAACTTAAAGTTAGACTAAATGGAGTAATTATAGTTGTCTCTTCATATTTTGCAAGCAGTTAAACATTTGCTTAAGATGAATGATGTTCAGTGGTGAAATCTAAAGGAATTAGGAAATCAATCATCCGGGAAGTGATTGGAGGTGATCTATACTTAGCCAGACTCTGCAGTACAACATTTTTGGATTTGCAAGCTGTTAAAAAAAAAAAAAAAAGAAAGAAGAAAAAGTAATAAACAGTGTCTCTTTTGTTGTTGCTGCTGCTTAGACTTTCAAACAGTATTCAAACAGCTAGAATAACACCAAGACATTATATCCTGTCAATGGTCAAAGTAATTATTCTTCTTTATGGGGTCAGAGTTACTTACGTTGAAGTAACTGCTTTACCTGCCTTTTCTGGGTGGAAAGGCAGGAAGGAGAGAGTGTGTTTATAAAGGATGGCTGAAAAGGATTGTTTTGAAAGAAAATCATTGTATTTGGATGGCAGTTAATCCTACCATTTCACCATATTGGCCCTGGGATATGGAAATCTAAAGCTGTATGGAAAATCATTTCTCTGTTCTGTCAGGTGGGAAGGAAGTCATGCTGATAGACGGGGAGATGACAGTTGTCACTAACCAAATGACTGTGGAAAAATCGTGCACACTCCAGTTCCTTTAGGTATTTGCTGTCAAGCTGAAGTGAAAGAGATCTTGATAGCAAGAGTCATTGAACATCCAGATCGATTCCCTGCTTCAGTAAGGGCAGAAGCACCTTGGTGCAAGGGAAGTCATTGCCAAGGGCAAGCAGGAGCGGAAAGAGAAAATAAAACTTACAAGAAAAAAATAAGTAGCAATTTTATTAACCCCACTTTATCCTTTCAGAGATGTGATGTCTGCTCGAGTCACAATTTATGATAAACCGTGTCATACTCATGCAACGTATAGATCTCAGAACATAGAAAATACAGTGAGATAAAATTGTTCATCCTTAATAGAAGTGGAGAAATGGTTTGATTTTCAGAAGTATAAATGGCTGTTAAATATTATTTTAGGTTATGAATATTAGGAAAATTTAAATAGCTAGTACTCTTGCTTTTTCCATGCAGCTGATGTGGCTTTAATCTCCAGGAAATTTAGTTTGTAATACTGAATATGCATTTTTGTAGAAAGCATATGACAGCAGTGTCTGAAAACAGCCATTTATGTTGTACAGAGTATTAACAGAGGGAAATCTTAGAACAGAAAAAAAACCCAAACCCTGAAATGTTTTACTTTCTTAATTTTTAATGAAAATGTGTACAAAACCCCCCTATATCAATATGAATAATAATCATTATATCCACAGCTTCTTGTTTGATTTCAACAGGTGCACAATTGGGCTTGTTTGAATAGATTTTCTTCTTTATGTGCCACCGGGATTTCTCCCAGGAAAGTGCTATTTAATACAATAATACATGAGCAGACAAAATGAGAAGGGGAAAAGAGTAATAAGGGGATGTTTACATTTTAAACTACTCAAGTTAGCTAAATCTACAGCTGGCTGTGAAAACTTGCAGAAAAATTCCCAAACACAGAGTGACTGGACAATAAAAACAAAGATTCAGTTAAGTAATGACAAGTGCAAAGTGGTATAAACAGAACTGTCCCCAAACATATAACAACAATTATACAGTGATGTGCTCTAAATTAACTTTTGCAGCTCAGAAAAAAGTCATCATGAATAAATTTCTAAAAATATAACTCCGTGACTGGAAGTCACCAAAAGCAAAGTGGCATAATAAATGCTATGTATTTAGGTAGAATTTGAGAAGAAATACATAACATCATACATGCCTATAGTGCATCTTTATCTGGAATACTGCAAGCAGCTTTATGTCTCAAAAAGATTTTCAGATAAAAATTCACATATGACTTCACTTGAAAGTGAAAGTACATTTCATAAAAGCTATCATTAGCTTAGCCTGATTAGCTAAGCTATCATTAGCTTAGCCTGTCCAGCTCTGTGAGCTGGACACAGAAAAGTCTTGGAGAAGTTCTGGGACCTGGCATAAACAGGGCAGTACAAAGAAAAACTACTGCGGAGGTCAGCAAGTGTTATCAGAAACAAGGAACAGACTTTGAATGGTCAAAGACAGAACAGATTGTGGTCCTTCGTTTTGGAAAAGAGACCCAATACTTTTCTTTAAAATTATGAATGGCAAGACAAAGCAGAATGATTTCTCCAAGTTTCTCACAACAGAGGAATTAGGCAACATCTGAATTAAAATATCAGGCAACAGTTCTAAATTGAACAAAAAAAAGTGCTGCTTTCATCCCATATGCAATTTAAATTGTTTGATTCGGAGATTTTTCATATACAATGGAACAATATGTTGGAACAATGACTAAATTCACAGAGAATATATCTTAGGTTGGTTTAGATGCAATGTGTGGCTCAGGCCATTGCTACTTACTGCTGGAAACTGAAAGGATACACCAGAAGGAAGAGCACTCTAATTATAAGCTATTCTTAACTGTGTATCTGTTCTTTTACTTAAGCCTCTATTCTTGGCAGCTCTCAGAGACAGGCTAATGGGCTAAGTGGACCTTTGATCTGACCCATTATCACAATTTGTGTGCTCATCTTAGATCAGTGGTGGTGTGTTCCAAAGAACTTGAAGGTGCAACCATTAATTTATGTTTCATACTCTCGATTTCCAAAATAATAACCAATTCTAGCACAGTAGAAGAACAGGCACACCTATGATAGAGTAAGGAATTGTTTTATAATTACATCATGTGATTTGCTGCAGGGCTGTTAAAGTTGAAAAATTTCCAATTTACTCTTATGGCAGCAAAAAAATGTTTGCTTTTCCGAAGTACCCATTGGCCACCATTCTGGATGACTTGTAAATGTTCAGACCCAGCATAAAAAGCTGCATTTTAATTCAGTTTGTGTTAAATATAAGACACATATGGTTTTATGTGGAAACTTTTGCTTCTTAACCCTGTTTCAGTTCAGTGCAAATATCCCTTGCAGTTTTATCAGAGCAAGCCATTTTCCTTCTTACTTTTATAATTTTGAAACCTGACTTGTCAACTGTCTCTGCTTTAGCTGAGGACATGTCCTCTCAGTCAAGTGCTTACATTCTAATTATAATTAGTCAAATTCCATTCAATCCATTGCTAATTCAGAATATTAGAGTTTTAGCCATCTCAGCCTATCAGCCTCTAATTACCAGGATGTTTGTGCTTTTTGCCTTCTGACAATTGGCAGCAGCGCTCTTTGTCAACCGTCATGCTTGCTAGGAGGACCGAAGTTGCATTTCCACTGCACACACAAACACTAAACAAGTATAAGGAGTTGGTAATCACCAATTTTATTGATAACCTTCACATATTTGTGCACTGGGCAGACTGCCCATGCTGCAGCTGCTCAGTCTGTAAGTCAGCCAGAGGTCTGGCAACCAAGGATCCCTGGACTTTGCTCTACTCCCTAGGCAAACAGGCAAGCATATTTTGTCTTGAAAACAGTTAAATGTTGTCGCTTGGTTTCCAAACCAAACCATTATTGGACTGCCATACTTTGACAGAAGATTGAATTTTGTTCCAATGCAGGAAAATGCCATTCCTGAGTCAGTCAAATTGACTCTGGTTGTCACAGAGAGGAACGTAAACTGGGCACTCCTCATGGACAAGGTAATAGATTTTCTTCATTAAGCCAGTTTTAACCCTCCATGTTCACCTCAGCTTGCACATTTTCTGTACACACTCATACAGCTATGAATCCTTGACTATAATAACAATCTGCGATGCCCTGAGGGGAGGTTACCACTACACTTTATATTTACCTCTTTCCTTTCACTTTTCTTGGAAATTACCCAGAGCGAAAATACCAGCTGTCAAAGAGGAAAAAGAAGGTTTCTCAATCTGTAATTTTTTCTCCTAAAGTCACTTCAACATCTGTCTACTTTATCTTCATTCTGTATCTGGTTGGGGCAGTTAGGGGCGGTGGAGATGTTTGGAAGGGAATTTTCATTTTCAAACACAGAGAAGATTGATGAGGATTTCCTCTCCCATCATAGCCCCTAAATATGCATTTCTCCCCCATCCCCCAAGAAAACTAAATTACTTCCCGCCATATATTAAAATGCTTGGGGATGACTCTCAAAGAACAAGTTTTTAAAATTTCCTTTATCTATATATCAATATGGATGGAAAGCATCTCACCAGTTTTGGTGCCTATGACATGCATATTTACATCTAGCTTAGACATTACTTGTCGTGAAGAGAAAAGAGTACTCAGCAATGGATTTCTTTGCCAGTCCCTCTGTCCTTTGTTCATCACTGCTGTACCTCTGAGTGACATTCCTCTCCACCACCTACAAGGAGTTTAGGTGGCTTGGTCTACTGTGGATCATCCACATGGTAAATGTATAAAGTTATGTTTGCAAAATTATTTCATTCTTTGTGGTCTGGGAAGCAAAAAGAAATAATTTATGTAAACAGTTGATGTTACTGTTGTGACATGGGAACTTCTGCCTGCTATAGACATATATATGATTACCCACAAAACATGCCTGAAATGAGGAAACTTCATTTACACTTCTAACATGCAAGTTTTCATTGTTACAAAATTGAATTTGTGCACTGGGGGATTCGTTTATTTTCTTAAGGTCCCACACCTTAATTCTTTTTCATCAGTTTTATTATTTTGATGGTGCTGGAGGAGTTCAAAATTTTCCCAATAAAATTCCCTAGAAAGCATCATATGGGCCAAGACTGGTTCAACATTTGGGCCTGTGTGTTCTATATAACCTTGTTACAAACAGTTTTTATGCTATTCTTACTGAAAATGAGAATGAAGACACAACGATGATGTAGGTGCATACAATAAATGCACATTTTTGAGAAAATATACCAATAATTCATGTCTGTTCGTGGTACTGAGACTGTTTCTGTTATGCTGCTATGTTCAGCTGTCACCAGACTTCCAGAAAGATGTTCAAAAATTAATCAGCTTCAGTGAAATGACAAAGGGACAATTAAATTAATAGAAAACATGCACAACTGAAAGAAAATTAAGGCTTAGTCCATTCACATCATGAAAAGGAATACTTTGACTGTAGTTTGTAACAGAAATTCAAAGGAGAAATTTGACAGCGGGGAGTTTTTCAGTTCAGCAGAAAAAGTTCTAACAGATTACAGTCTGGGAAGTGAAGACCCACAAATTTAAAGACTGGATAAGACAGCCTGTTTATTTGCTGGTTTGCTTTTGGAATGTGAGGCTTGAGGGCTGGTGTGAAGTCCACCTGACACCTTGAAAATGCTAAATCAAGCCAACTCCTCAGAGGTTCTGATATCCTCACTTCAATCAAGACTTTTAGGTTCCAAGTTTTATAGGTGGCCAAAAGTAAGGTGAATTAATAGGGAGCCCATCTAGTTTTTATGTTAATCCATTAGTGTTTTTGAGATAATTTTCCATGGACATTTTTTCAAGCAGTCTAGAAATTAACATTAGAATGGCTTAGCAAAGTATATAGTGTATGTGCTATGATTTGAAACACTGAAATGAGATTTTCATTTCAAAAAGAGCACATCTATTTCAAACACAGCTACTGGAAATACTGGTCATAATAGCAAGACATAATTTAGGGAAGTTCTATGGTTATATGAGGCAGGATACAGGACTAAATGTTCACTGTTTTCCCTTTACCTGAACTTCTTTAAACTCATCAACTAGCAGCCTTTTTTCTTTATTTCAATATAGTATCATTTGATTCAAAAAACAGCTGTTGTAAAAATCTGATTAAATCAGAAATGTAGGGTTTACTTTCTGTCTGGCTTTCCAAATGTGTAATCCCAGTAATTATCATCAAGGTGCAGAGTTAGTAAATCAGCACAGAATTTAATTCTGAATAAGTTAATATTTTAAGAGTTTTTAAAAATCTTTCATGTTCCTCTTTGTTTGCCTCTGAAATGTGATATTGCTAAAAAATAATCAAATAATCAAATAATCAAAAAATAAGGGAATTCTCATAATGATAGTGCAACAAAGAAGATTGCACTATTGTAGCATTGCTGACACTGCTCTTGATTCTTTACTTTCAATCTGGCTGATGCAATCGCTTATTCTTTCTTTGTTGCTGATTCAGTTTTTACTACTTCTGCGGGTATCAAGGAGAAAAAGCTTAATTTTAGTGTCCAAGAGTCTCAAGTATTAGACTATCAATTTCCGTTCGGGACTTGACATCTGAAGTGGAATACTACAAAGAAACATTGATTTCACTTTCTGTATGACTGTACTTGAATACCACAAGCTGAACCTGTGAACATTAATACTCAGTAATGAAACCAGGAAAAAGAATGAGAAAAATAGGCTGGGAGAAAAAATAAAAAAAGGCTTTGAATCCCCTTAAGCGGAGGAGGAAACCTACATGTCCCTCAAAGGTTGCTTTAACACAGAAATGATCACAGGTTTCTTACAAAATAAAAAAATAATAAAAAAAAAAAAAACTTAGATGGGAATTGGCCTTCTGTAAAGATATCACCTTGGAGATAAAGATGTCATGGTCAGTGAAACAGCAAGTTTGAAATTTGCCCTTAATTGTAACCTCCCTTTCCAAGAGGAAACTTCAGGGAAAGATCTTTTGGAAAAGTGTGCTTAAAACAAGACTATATCATAGCAGTCATACACAAGTCTATTCTTCTGTGAGTTAAGCAAAATGTAGCAAAGACAGTAATGCAGATCCTATTTCACTGTTGAACTATCTGGCAAAATGTTATATCTTCAGATTCTGCTTAATGGTAACAGTTTGCTAATTATCCTCTCTTTTAACCTCTAATAAACACTATTTCTAATCATATATTATCCTTTCTTAAGAGCTGATACTGATTTTTCACTCTAGTGCCTCAGAAATGTGCTAGAAACATTATAGTACGGATAAATAGCAGAAGATACCTGTTACAGATCCAGATGCTCAAGTTTATTGTCAGGTCTCAACTATGAAGTGGTAACACCTCAACGAAGGAGTGAGAGTTTGTCGATTGTTATATGTTATTGCACAAAAGTTCAATGTATTCTGTAACTATTCAGGAAAGGTGCATCCTCACTGGCAAGCTTAGGAAGTGTGGGATAGATGAATGGACAGTGGGGTGGATTGAGAACTGGCTAACAGATAGAGCTCAGAGGGTTGTGGTTAGTGGTGCAGAGTCTAGTTGGAGGTCAGTAACAAGTGGTGTTCCTCAGGGGTCAGTACTGGGTCCAGTCCTGTTCAGTATATTCATCGATGATCTGGACGAAGGGATAGAGTGTACCATCAGCAAGTTTGCTGATGACACTAAACTGGGAGGAGTGGCTGATACGCCAGAAGGCTGTGCTGCTTTACAGCGTGACCTGGATAGGCTGGAGAGTTGGGCAGAGAGGAACTTAATGAAATTCAACAAGGGTAAATGTAGGGTACTGCATCTGGGGAGGAATAACCCCATGCATCAGTACAGGTTGGGGGCCGACCTCCTGGAGAGCAGTTCTGTGGAAAGGGACCTGGGAGTCCTGGTGGACAACAGGATGACCATGAGCCAGCAATGTGCCCTGGCGGCCAAGAGGGCCAATGGCATCCTGGGGTGCATCAAAAGGAGTGTGGCCAGCAGGTCGAGGGAGGTCATCCTCCCCCTCTACTCTGCCCTGGTGAGGCCGCATCTGGAATACTGCGTCCAGTTCTGGGCTCCCCAGTTCAAGAAGGACAGGGATCTGCTGGAGAGGGTCCAGCAAAGGGCTACAAAGATGATTAGGGGATTGGAACATCTTTCATATGAGGAGAGTCTGAGGGATTTGGGTCTCTCTAGTCTGGAGAAAAGAAGATTGAGGGGGGATCTTGTTAATGCTTTCAAATACTTGAAGGGAGGATGCCAGGGGGATGGGAGCAGTCTTTTTTCAGTGGTGCCCATTGATAGGACGAGGGGTAATGGGCACAAGCTTGAACATAGGAAGTTCCATCTTAACATGAGGAGGAACTTCTTTACTTTGAGGGTGGTGGAGCACTGGAACAGGCTGCCCAGAGAGGTTGTGGAGTCTCCCACTCTGGAGACATTCAAAACCCGCCTGGACGCTGTCCTGTGCAACCTGTTGTAGGTGACCCTGCTCTGGCGGGGGGGTTGGACTAGATGATCTCCAGAGGTCCCTTCCAACCCTGACTATTCTGTGATTCTGTGATTCTGTGATTCTGTGAATAATAAAAATTAATTAGTTTTGTGAGATGGCTAGATACATTATGGTGTACCATAACACTTTTATACAAGAATTTCTTTGCCTGGCATGAGCACGCGCACAGCTTTTGGAAGGATATATTCTTCAATATTTTAAATGTATTTGGTATTACTTAAGTTCCACTCATTACTTAAATGAAGGGAAAAGGGGCCTAATGAACGTGATCAGTACATTTGGCACGAAACAATGAGCTTTAGATATAATAAGATAAACTATATAATGGTATTATTTGAACTATTTCTTTTTGAGAGGACTATACCTCTGCAATCCTTTTCCACAGTCAGTCATGGAAGTTGGACCTGGCTGAAGAGCACACGAGATTCAGAACTCGATCTGTACCCAAGCTGGTATATATCATACTCTAACTTCTGTAATTATCTACGAGCAAAGTTTAGGAGAGAATATACCACTTTGTTTAGAGAATACTTCACAGATTTATTCAGCTTTGACCCATTCTGCACTTCACTGTGTAAATTCCTTAGATGATGAGCACGGGTAGAGCACAGAAGTAAATGAATTATAACCTTCATTTGTGGAGCTCAGCATTTCATCTCTGTCAGACCACTGTTATGAAGTAGATGTGGTTATTAATCTTCAAATAATTTATCATATGTGTGTTTCCCACTAAAATATATTTAACTGCTGTATAATCACATTGTGGTTTCATTATTGCACCAATAGGAGATGTTTTATTTCAGTTCTGTTAACAGCTCCTGTAAAATCAGACATCACACATTCTCTCTTTTTTAAGTACTTGATCTGTAGAAGATTAAGGGCCCAGTCTAACTCTTCCAAAAGATAATGGCAGTCTTTCAGTCAGGGTGTCTCATTAGTTGCCTAATGTAAGAAATAAATTTAACCACTTCAGGAATTATTTACGCAAATTTTTATTTATATATAGAATGTAGTTCATAAAAGTGTTTCCTGACTTAAAATAAAATAAATTAAATAAAACAGCATTAGATGTTATATAAATAGCCAGAGGATAAAATAAAATAGGATAAAAATAAGGTAAAACCCATACAAATAAGTGTGCAGCATACAGAAACTTATTTAATGAATACATCTGCAGCATAGGTTTAATATTTAATTATGTTTATAAATGGTAGCTTGGTATCTAATTTCACTTCTAGTTTCGAACTTTTTTTGCTGCTATTGGAATTTCACAAGTTAGAGTTTGAATATTGATTCTCCATACATATATATTACTGTAGTGTCTTTATTTTTTGTATTTTTTGCTTATTGTATTTTATTTTAAAATATTTAGGAGACTGGATGATAGAAGGAGAAACAGACAAACAACACAGCTTTGGAAATGTTAGAAAACCAAATTCCATTCCCGTGTACTACAGAGGTCATTAAATTTCTATTCACCCTAAGGTGTTTTGGATTAGACATTTATTCAGACAAAATCAAATTGTTGAACACTGCAATTGTCCAGATAATCCTGGCAACTACCTGAGTTCGTGTGATTTCTGAGTTATATGTAAGTTTTTAACATAGCCCTTATATTATTTTCCAAGTAGTAAAGCTACAAATAAATTAAGGGAAAAGCAGACTAATAGAAATAGCTAGGCAATAATTTTTAATTATATTATCCCAGACAAAAACTCAGACCCCTTTACTAATTTTTCTCTGCTATTTCATCTCAACACAAGCTAAATTTTCTCTCTAATTAGTACCGTTGAAGGATCAATGTGTCTTCTTCCTAACCCAGGCCAAAGAAAACACGTAGCTGCCTCCTCCTTTTGATGGTTCTTTTAGAAAACACCATGTACAACACATGTGCTGTAAGCAGTGAACAAGCAAATATAACATCTCATCCACCTCATTTGCAAGTCCCACCTGACTGGAAACATTCCTGGGATTTGAAATGCAAAGAACAGTTTGGGCCTGTGATAGTATAGGTTTCTTCATGCTTCTGAAACTAAAACATGGAAATCTATATTGTGCCACTTGGGTCATTGCAAAGAACTTACAAAATTCTGTGAATGTCCCAGAGTGTGTGGTCTGATCACACTGCCCAGGAGAGTTACTCTACCCCAGCACAGGATAAATTAGGCAATCCACAGCACACTCTTGGTTTGTTATGTGTGCTCACTGTCTCCTTCAACTGAAATTGATCCAGCCTGTTCTCATTCTGGTTTGGTTTCTGTTTTCAAATGGGACCTAGAAGTAAGGCCATGATTATCTTGTCTGAGTTTAATTTTATTGTAACTGAGAAGAAAAAGATTCACAGTTCTTACTCCTACAGTGAATAATGCAGTTGTATAATGTAAAAAGGCAAAAGGTGAAATCGTGTTCTGTTAAAGATAACGGGAGTTTTTCTGTTTGCACCACAACAGCCAGAATGTCACCCAGCAATGACTGTGGACAGCAGAAAAGTCACACAAACATTCACGTGTTGAACCACATCACAGAGGAGTATCGTAGGGGTCCTTTTTCCCTATAAGATTTGCATGGGCCACCTCTCCTTTCAGCTGTAATTGAAATGCTTTTGTAGAAGCAGCTGCAGCAATTAGAGAGGTGGAGGAGTACTGCTGTAGAAAAGTATTTAATAGATTTCAAGTGTTTGCTGATGGCTTTGCTCTCCACAGAATGGCCTGTTTATTCTCAGGAAAAGGAATCTGAATCATAGGGTTGTAAACATTCCTTTCAATTTTTTAACAGCCTTCCAAGGCTCTTCGTTGCAATTCAGAGCATGAACATCAATAGAAAAGCATGGCTTGGAAGCCCCTCAGATAGATTAATTGGATAGGCATTTGATCACTGATGGCAACCACTCCGACTTATGACAGTGGTCTTTCCCTACCTGCAATGATAGCAGACAGCAGGATTTTCAGAACAGTTTATGTTTCTTCATCAACAAAAAGGATGATATATGTACCTGGTTTACTTATTTATGTATGAATGCAGACTTTTTGAGTAGCTTTTTCTGTGTTCTGATGTCAGAGGGTTGCAAAGGGAGTATTAGTAACAATGTGGCAATTGTTTTTGATGTAAAAACTGTAAATTGGTCATTTTTACCTATATTCATCATAGATCAACCAGCACGATTTTTCCCTCTCTGCATTCGTCTGCCTCTGTATTTCCCTATCGCCTAACTTTCTGTCATCTCTAATATGTTCTGTGCTTTCAACCATACTTAAGTTGAATGCTTCTTCACACTTTACCGCTTATTTGCCTTCCACTCTGAGGTTTATTTACATTTTTCACCTCATGCACTCAGTAATACCTTTCCCCCAATGGAATCAGAGAGCTTAGATTAATTATGTTTGTTGGCTGTGCATCTGACATGATTAGCTCTAATTAGCAGACTTGTTTACTCATAAACATAGTTTCCAAGTAGATCATAATTCACATGACCAGCAGCGCATATCAGTAGGTCTCATAAATGTTTTACCTTTATAATCAATGTCAGAATAGTTTACTAACTCTTGAGAACAAATCACTCTCTTCCACTTCATCCCTGTATCATGTTTTACAAACCACTATCTCTTAACACTGATTACAGCATTATGCACTGAAGTTTAGGAGCAAACCCAGGCTAGAGTTCCTGTCTCCCTGCCCCCCTTTTCTGGATTTGCTACACTAACATTCAAGAATTACATAAAAATAAGAATCTTAAACCTTATTATATCCTTCATGAAATTTTAGTAGCATGATGAACAGTGTTGTTTAATGGGTTTTGGATAATTAATCAGTATATTGTAGGCAGAATAACAAGATTGAGAATAACCAGATTCATGTATAGCAAGCAGTAATAATTAATGCCCAACAAATTTTACACTTCAGTAAAAATGGGTTCTATTTTCTCCAAGCATAGATTCGTCTGTTATGGGGCTTTTTTCTCTGGGAAAATCCAGGAGCTTTAGGTATACCAGAAATTAAGAGATCACTCCTTTAATGGGTATACTACTTATTCAAAGCTATGTTTATTGACTTACATAACTCATTAAAATCTTATTTTCCTAAATAGAATGATACATGTTAAGTATCAGACATTTTTCTATCCTGTCACCGTGTAGGTGTTTCCTAGTAAAGACTTTTCAGAAACACCAACCCAACCTAATTTCGTAACAGTGACTCAGATGTAAAGACATGACATCGACATCCTTTCTCTAGTCTTGTATTACGTCCACTATTATCTTACAGTATATGAATGAGAAAGAAATAGTTAACAAAGTAATAAATAATACTTTACCTGTGGAATTCATAAGAAAACCCTATTGAGATTTGTCTCTGCTCTATCTTTGCTGCAGTTTTGAAGCCACACCATGATTCCTTTCTTTTCCATAGGTCATTTGATCACTGTAGTACAGGCACAGGTCAGTGCAATTAGTTTGTGCAGATGCTGAACAATGGAACCCCTCATTCATGGCTGTGACTTGCAGCCCTGCAACCACTCTTTTTTGCACAAGCTGAATCTTCAAATGGCCTCTTATGTTCCCAGCTCAATCAAAGCTTTGGGGAATAGGCAGGTGTTGAACACAGCAGATGCCTGAGTAGAAGCAAGGCGTTCTTCCCCCAGTTCTCTGACTTGAACTAGAACAGGCTTCTTAAAAATATAGTTCTAGCCAGATGTTCAGTAATTTACCTTTTAATTTCATTGACATGTCTGCTCTGGAGAGAGCAATACATATTGACATTTTGCATCTAGTTACTTCCTTATTGATGGCGAGGCCAGTTGGCAGATATTATTCCCCTAAGAAATTCTAAGCAAATACTGCAAAACCTATTCACAAGCATTTATTTGAACTAAAAAAAAATAAAATTGGCTATGTCTGTGGTCCCAGTGGATTCACTTTCTGCAAATATTCCAGCAAACAATTTTAAAAGGAGGCATGTTCACTGAAGGGCCCAGCTGAGCAGCTCATGCATATTCAAGAAAATATTTAAGCATATGCTTAACTTTGAACTTCAAATTGCATTGAGTCTCTGAGGGATTCAAGCGTGTGTTTAAAATTCTGCTTGTGATTTCTTACGTCAAGAAGTTTACCATACTGTGTCCTGAGGTAAGACCATATGGACTGACAGCTATCCAAGATCAGATGACTTGCACAAGCAGATCACTTGTGGTCTTGATAAAATCTTTGCATTAGTGTAAATTTGTCTCTTGAGGCTTTTTAGGGTAACTATCACTTAAAAACTTGATATCAAGCTCTTAACATGCTTTACCTTAATCCACTTCTAAGGTGTGTGCTTATTCCTCACAAATGAGGGATAAGAACATCCTAGAGATTTATGAGTAGAAGGGCAACAGAAGCATAGTTATGTCAAACTATATTCCAGCACAGAAAAGCCCTTGGATCTAGATTTTTTCAATCTAGCTCCATTGGTAGACAGTGGAGCCTAGGTGGCATAGTCATCTAGGGGTACCTATTTCTTTCCTTTGGCTAGAAACAGAATATATGAAGAAGCTATGTTCTTAATTTAATTCAAATAGGGTGAATCTGCGCCTTAATCTTATAACATGGATTAAGTAGGGTATTTGGTTAGGGACTCTACTATGACATCTTTTATTCTTATTGTCATTAAAATATATTCCTTGACCTTTAGGAATCATTTAAGATCCCAACAAAAGTTCTTGACACTTGCAAATGGAATTCATCTCTGCAGGCATAGACAAATGTTTTGATTCCTACAAAATAATATATGCTTCATAACAGGCAATTTATTTTTTTTTTATAATGACCATCAAACTTGATTTTTCATTTGGCAGAAGTTACCTAAAACATTATCCAATTTGTCTGTCTCTGATGATTTGATGAACTCTGCTATTCCCCATTTTTGATTATGTTTATATTATCTACCCTAATATACTGTTCTATCTTGTCTTTGATAGTTTGCTGCAATATGAGGATGTCATCATTGGTTTACGACTCTTTAAAATTGCTAGACAACTTAATTCATCTTCAGCTGTTATAATAAACACTTGATAATGATCTTTCCTTAATTGCTCAATTTATAGTTCCACTCCCTCTCTTTTGAGTTTCCTTCTTGTGATAATCTATTTTCCCTCAATGGACTTAACAGAAAGCAGAGCAGGAGTGAACATTTCTTCCTCCCAGACTAGAGCTTTGATGAATTACTGCTTTCCTATGCACTTATTTGGAGGGTACGGGTTGGGATCATTTTTTTCTTCATATATGTGCATTTCTTAAATGAATGCAGGTGACAGCTGTCAAAAAAATGCCACATAAAATGGATCACTCAGGTCAGTTAGAATTATGATAATGACAATAATAACGATAATATTTTTTTTAAAGTTGTTCATGTACATCATCATTGTTGTTGCTACTGCAAAAAATAAATTACTAGTCAATAAATTGTATTGTTTTCAGGATTTAATTTAAATATGTTTGTGTTCTGCAAAAAGACAGAAAAACACCCTCATGCAAAACTTGAAGTTTAGAAATCCATTCTCCCTGCCTAAAAGTACAAATTGCCATAACGAACTCAAAGGAAACCTGAAAATCTAGCTGTTCATTAAAGTGGTTTCTTTAGCAGCATGAACTAATGGCAAGTCCTTTAGCAGTTTCATTTACTGGTGTTTGCACTTCTTTCTCCCATAGTCATTTGAAAATAGGAAATGTTAGATCATGTTGACAAGTTGTCGATTAAAGTTAAATGTTGCTAGCAAATGCCATTGAGTGCCCTAATTAAAACTACCACAGCTCTTTTAAAAGTTAACGATATCTGTCATTAGAAGTGTATGTTAATATCCCTTAGTACAGAAACAAATAAAAGAAAGTGTAAAACTGTGTTTTACAGACTCACTCTCATGACATGTGTATGCATGAGAGTCCATAGAAAGAAAATAAAAATAATTGGAAACTATAATAAGTAATTTGGTATAGATAAAGCATATTTTACTGTGAACAGTAAAACTGTGTCCCTTAAACTGGTAGGGACAATATGGCTTACAAGTGATCCATTTGTGCCCCATGTTGCGTATACAGCCAAGCAAAAAGTGGAGAGCGAGTCACTGTCTTAGGCTGGCTTGGGAAACAATGTTCTGTGCAAGGGGTCCAGACCTCAGTGATTCTGCCTAACATGGTCCCAAATCAGTGTCACCACGTTTTTCTTGGAACAATCTGTGAGCTTGTAAGGCAGAGAGATGAATTAGTGAACAGATAGTAATTTTCTTTTCCCTACATCAACCCAAGTTCAGTGGTACTCTTTGTTCTGCATGAAAGGAGGAAAATAAATGTTTAAATCGCTACAAGTCTTTTCTCTAATAGGACACATTAAGCCCAAATCTTAGTTGTATAGAGACTGAAATCCATGCATCATGACAGCACTGGCATACGTTCTTTATGAAGACAAATTGGGGTTTTATTTCCTCACAAAAGCAGAAGTTTCCAAATAATTTGGGAAATCCAAGTCCATCAAGCACAGTTGCTAATAGCCTTTCAGAGCATCTTGGTCTTTTTAAGACACTTTTTAGGCTGTCCTACCAGTTACTTCATTCTAGAGTTGGTTTATGACATGCTTGAAATACTCATCCTGTTTCTGTAGTCCCCAAGAAAAAAATGGGTAGGGGATCTGCCGAGGGGGAAAAGCATTGGAAAGGATTATAAAGTAAATTACATTATCTACATATAGTGAAATATTTGTGAGGTTGATTGTATGTGGGAAGTAGGACTAGTGAATTAAGTTATAATTAACTTTCAAGTACCTGATTAGGCATTTTTGTTATTTAAATGTTTACTGGAATCTTATCATGGGATTCTTGAAATGTAACATCTCACATACAGTGGCAAGAGGTGTAAGACAATACAACATCGAATAGGATAAGACTTCACAGATGCAATATACTGAGGAAGATGACAACAGCCTTCCATATGCATGGTACAGACAGAACCTAAAAAAACCCTTTTTCCTGGGAGGTGTAGCTTCCAGGTCCTGCTGAATGGATAAATCTTAATGAGCAGGAGTTCTTGCCTTACAGTGAGGCTTACTTACCCTAGGCTCCAAGCACACCTCTCTACCAGCAACGTTAACTTCCAGTTGGAAAGAAAAACACTTCATCCATGTTTCTCTGGAAAGATCTTTTACCTCTGCACTAATGTACTTGCAAAACAATATTGCACCCAGATTATGTAATTCACCTCTTATTTGGGACAACATTTAGGCATATCTTTAAGTTCAGCTTTGATATATGGAACAAGCTTTTGGGAGCTTTCCAAGGAAATTTTCCTGAGGTGGTGTCTTAAGTGGGAGAGTTCTCTTTTGGGTAGAGGACAGAAGGGGAAAAAGACTGGAGAGGTTGTACATATGTGTTGCATATACTTGAAAAATAAACACCTAACTTTTCATTCAGTTTTACTTCCAGCTCAGTTTCATGTTGTCTTTACTTCAATAAGTAGTTGTTGGCTTCAGTCAATGATATGTATTGCCTTCTATTTGTGCAATTGGTATAATTACATAATTAGTGTAAATAGATGCAATCATCATTAGAATGTTTTGGATTCCATGAAACTGTATGGAAATCACGTAACGTACACTCAGTGATAGCTAAAATACTGCAATGTGATAGTTTCAGCCTTCTTTCTTAGAATTACATTGTGATTTTTCTACAGCATAGCTCAGAACTGTGCCTGTATTGCAGGTTGCAGTATGAGAGCAAGCTAAGTGCACTTCTTGCCAAATAATATCCAGCAACTTCTAGAAGTGTGACATGAGAAGACTTGTCCCAACTGCCTCTAAAACATAGGCATAAATACCTGCACAAACATTCTCATAAATATGCAGAGACATATTAAAATTTAAATTCAGCGAACACCTTCTTAGTTTTTCACAAGTGCCCACTTAGTGTTGTATTAACATCTGCCTCTTAACTAAACATAAGAATGAATAGATGGATAGGTAGGTAGATTGGTAGGTAGGTAGGTAGGTAGGTAGGTAGGTAGGTAGATAGGTAGGTAGGTAGGTAGGTAGATAGATAGATAGATAGATAGATAGATAGATAGATAGATAGATAGATAGATAGATAGATAGATGTGTAAAAGCATAGGACATTGGAAAGTAGGACTAAAAGTCGTCATTTGCTTAATGGAGACCCTGCAACTATGAACAGGAGCTTCATTCAAAATATTCCCACTATACTTACTCAACAGATTTTGAATACTGAAGGATGCATGAAAAATAGAAAACCACAGCTACAACAGGAGATCTGGAGAAATTAAGGGTATCACAACATCCTGAACTCCTAGGAATACTGCTTGGTAGCAAAGAGTTTCATAAGCTGCTCTGCTGAGGACATCAGCTGATTCCCAGAGACAAGCAGCTCTTTACTCATCTGCAGATATCTCCAAGAATGCTTTTTTTCATGATAATTGCAAGAACTAGCCCGAGGACCTCAGAGTAAAAAAATCTACGAATCCACAGAAAGGTCAAGACTTTTATTTGCCATCTCACTAGTCAGCTTCGTTGTGTGGTTGTGTGATGAAGACTGAAGTGATAGAAACACTTAACATCATAATTAGTGGATGATATTATATGAGGAAATGATGCAGTTGTGAAAAGCTGTGGTTACTCTGAAGAGTTTCCTTAGATTTTCTGTTTCTAATTCTGATGTTTGACTGTCTGTTAGGAACAGTCAGATTTTCCAAGGAATTATACACCCAAGCATCTAAAGGGGAGCTAAGCTCTGAAATTCTTTTCCAGACTGTGACTGCTGAACACTAATATCTGGATTTCAAGATGTTGCACTGTATTGCAATCCCTGGAAACATTCAAGGTCGGATTGGACAGGGCTCTGAGCAACCTGATCTAGTTGAAGATGTTGCTGCTCATTGCAGGGGAGGTTGGACTAGATGACCTTTAAAGGTCCCTTCCAACTCATTCTATGATTCTATCTATTAGATGGTGATTTCTATAACTCTATTCATAGTGAATGTAACTTCCTCATAAGCAGCATCCAATGACATATCCTGCGTCACAGTAATACATGCGAGAAATTACATTCACATGAGGAAATTGCTACCTAGCATGCATAAGCATTGTAATGTCCACTTTACCTAGTAATTCTCATCTGTAAGGGTATAGGAAAGGATGAAAAACATTTACTTAATTGCTATTTCTGAATTGCTATTTCTGAATTGCTATTTCTAAAGCTTGGAACTCTGAAACAGACAAAAGATTTATAAATTGGTGGGAGATTGTCTCATTAACTATTTTAGGTATTAAATAGCTGAGTAAAAATGTATGTCCCCTTCCATTTATATTTTAATTTCGTTTTAAATATTTCTGAGATTGTCTTTATTCTGACTGAATATGGTTTCTGTATCAGACACAACAGAGACTCATTTCAAGAACAGTGTAATTAAGGGTAAAGTTCTATCACAGACTGCAAGATATTTTAGATACTGTGGGGAGAAAAAGAAGAACATACTTCCTGTAGATCAGTTTCATTTCTGAACACTCTGGAATCTTTACCTTTTTATAATTTTGTTAGTACTATGGCTTCAGTATTTTGAGAAGTGCAACTCTTTCAATTCAGCAACCCTAGATGGGAATTAATTTTACCATGGAGGGATTATTCTAACGCTTTTATGATGTGGAGTTCCTCAAACATGCAGCACACACACATACACACACAACCGTGGAGATAAAAATGCCAGTGTTTTTTTACCCGTTTATGTGTGCTTTACATTTCAAAAATCGAGGGGTTAAAAATTTACAAATTATATTGGAATGCTGTGTAATGCTAGCTAGGGTTGTCACTTTTGCAGTGAGGGTCAGCCATGCTCCCTGACGTTGTCTCAGTTCTGCTGAAAGAGTGGGGAGTGTAGTAAATCTTATGAAGAGCATAATGCTGGCATGCTCAGCTTAATTTATGGCTTGAATAGTCCAGTTTTTGATATTTAGCTCTACTTTATTAGGTTATTTCAATGCGTTTGCTATTAAGTAGCTAATAAAGGGAATACACTGTAGACATCTGTAATCACACTAAGCATGTGAACAAGCAGAGTTGAATTTTACACTTCAGATAATACTTTAAACTAACTTTAAGGAGAGGTGCTTTTTGGTCACCCTCCGTTCTCACATAACAGGTGTATAACTCCCACTCATTTCTAAGTTAAGCTACAGAGAAAAGTGAAGGATAATTTTCAGTGGCAGAGGTCAGTACGTTAAGAATTCAGATCTCCTTCATATAGCACATAAGAAAATATCCTGATCACTGTTTTATTTCTTGGAATTGTTCCTTTTAGCTTTTATTTGCTGGAGACACCAGACAGGCTGGTCACCCAGCCCTCTGCTGGGCTGCAGTTTCCACCTTTGCTCTCTAAGGACCAGGAATGAGACAAGGACTCCTTCAACCTTCCAGACTCTCTCCAATCACCGTCTGACCAGGGAGAAAGGGCACTATAGCCCCCCTCTCTTGTGACTTTGGACTTTCCTTAAGTACTGAACCCAAAGTGCAAGAAATAGCGTGTCTTGATTATTCATGTCTGCTGTGACACCAAGAAACCTACTGACTAGAAAAACATTGGTGACATACATACTTATTTGCGTGTTTTACCTTTCAAGTGATTCACAACCATTAAAATTTTACTCAGAATCAGCCTAAGCTAAGTATTATCTTACTGTTGTCATTCAGCCCCTCCCTCCCAGCCTTTCCCTTACCATGTGTGTTTGAGGTCTGATCCAGCTCTGA
Source organism: Ibidorhyncha struthersii (assembly GCA_013398815.1). NCBI lineage: Eukaryota > Metazoa > Chordata > Aves > Charadriiformes > Charadriidae > Ibidorhyncha > Ibidorhyncha struthersii. Next base: position 144,492 of record VZSZ01004729.1, on the reverse strand, counting down.
GGGTCTATATGTGTCTGTCTGTCCTGGATTAATCATCACTGCATTCTTGTGCCCACGAAGCAGTCATTGTCAAAAAACAACTCGCAGGTGCAGGTCAGGTTTTCTTTTTTCTCTGCTCAGCAATGCAAGGCTCTACGAATAAGATTTTTAAAGGCACCGTGACATCTATCTCCCACTGATTTTGATGAGAGTAAAATGTCTAAATACCTTGAAAAATCTTGTTATAGATGACTTAGCGAAATCCAATTTTCCAAAGTGACTTAAGCAGACTTAGGAGCCTGAGAACTCAGACACACAATTAAGTTACTACTGCTTAACATGTTACTATTCATCAGCTTAGCTTGAACTTCAATCATTTCAGGCTAGGCTAAACAAAATTATCTTATATTTGCCACTGGCTAAGACTGAGTGCACAAACATTTAAAATTGCTCAGCTAATTCACTATATCTTCTTAAATTGTGGTAATATGACAATGTTCCTGGATGATTTTTCTATTTGAAAATCAATGGGATTTGAAACTTTGATAGAATAATGAGTTTCTACAGCATTACATTTTGTGCTGTGTCAGGTTTTATCATTGACAATCCCCGTCTTTGCTCCAACCCTTTGGCACAAGGTGGCAGAGTATCCCCTTTGCTATGTTATGGCATATGTTTATATGAGGCAACTGCATTCACACCAAGAGTTGCAGCACCCATAGCTCAAAATGTATTATGTGTCATAACATTAAAGTTCATAATTAATTTTTGCAAGTACATCTTGGATATCTAAAGCTATCTCTATCCTGAATTACAACTTCTGCATATGTAAGCCAGCTTTACATTAACTGCAGTGGTAACAATGAAAATGTGGCAACATAATGCTCACTGTGAGCGAACTGCATCAATATTTACCCAGCTTGTCAAATAGATGAATTTCATTTTGTAGTAGGTACAGTAAAAGTAATTCCCAAGCTAGCAAGTTAAAAGTTCATGTAAGAAACAAAAACGGTCACACCAAAGATCCATGTAGTCTGGCATCTTACTTCCAGCTGAGACTTGGAGCAGTGTCTGTGAAAGAGTATCAGAGTAGGGTCAGCATGCTGTGGTATCTCCCCTGAGATACCCTCCAAAAGAGCAGCAATCTGAGTCTCAGACAGTTGTACTTCTAGTAGCTGTGTCTTTGTTTTTAATAGTCTTGTAACATATTTCTGACTGGAATTCACCCGGTCAGTTTTTGATCCAGTGTCACCTTCTGCATTCATATCGTCATGAGGCAATGGATTTATCAGCACTCTGCCTGGAAAAAAATAAATCTGATTTTGTTTATTTTGACCTGTCTAGAAATTGTAATTGATATTCTCCAGCTCTTTACCTTTAATAATCTGGACGTAACTGTCTTTCCTCAAGGTCACAGAGAAAGGCTGTGGTAGAGAAAAGGTCTGAATCTGTTTTCCTGATTTCTGTCTTGTGACATAGCCACAGAACCAGCCTTCTCCTGTATATATCAATTTAAACTATTTGGAATTCAGATGAGTTTGCCTTACTGCATTCCTAATTTGAATCAAGCTGGCTGGCAGTGAATACTTCTTTGCTACTGCAGTATAGATAAGATATAATATTATAAAGGAAACATTGCAGTGAAGGTACTTAAATGTTCCAGAACACCCCTCATACATCAGGAGCCGAGGTGTTCCTATTCAGCTTGTATATATGCTTTATGTTTATTTTTTTATTTGGTGTTATCTCACAGTAAACACTTTAAGTATATGGGCTTTATTTCCAGACTATTAAGTGGGTGCTGTTTCTCCAGAGAATAACCTTGTCCTATTGATTGCCAGTAGCATCTTTCAGCTATGCTGCAAAATCTCTTGTGAATTATTGTCACATGTTTAGTTGTCATAGGGAAATATGAGGATTATTACATTCCTGTGTTGTGTGCCAACATTCATCTAAATCTAGCTTAATTCCCTTAAGTAAACAAAACAGCTCTTCTTTTGATTTGTTTTTCAGAACTTTAGAACCTTACATGTAATGGGTAAAGGTAATAAGTAGTTGTTCTCTCCAGTCAGACGTTTGCCCCCTTAGATGTAATTTACAAGTTTGCTCCTTTTCTGGTTCCTGTCATCTTCTGGTCTGACTGACTGTTATCTGCAACTTTAACATCATTTCAAGGAGCCAACAGCTCCTTCCCCAAAACAAGATTTGACCATTAAACTTTATTCAAGTAGGTTTTTCCTAGATGACTATTCCAACTCACTCACATCTCTTTACCTCTCCATAAATTTATTATTTATTGACAGACTGAGGTGACCTGTAAATTCAGTAATGGGTACATGTTAGAAGGAAAAATGTTCGCCTGTATGTGGCATCTTTTCAGAAATCAGACCCTAGTTGCCTCTTTTTATTATCCCTGGTTTTTCATCAGCTGAAATAAGTTTCATTGGTAGACCGTTTCTCTTGTAAACCAGTTTTACACAAAGCCATTTCTTAGCAATTGGTTTATAATGATGTTGTTGCACAAATAATTTCTCCATAAGTTTTATTGTTTTTTTTTCTCTTGACTTTTAAGGAAGACAAATAACAGCAATCAATGAAAGATTTTTGTTCTGTTTTACTTTCAGTATTTTGTTACATCTAATGGAAAAAGAACATTTAAAGGAAAAAATATAACAAGCAAAACCCACAGTCCTAGTATATGCACATAAAGACAAAACACTGTGTAAAGGCTGTATCTTGTGCTCAAAAGAAGACAAGGGAAATTCTTAAAAGAAAAGGCACACAAGGATTTGCCCTAAATGCCCTAAAGCTTTGTCTATTACAGATACTTCCAATAGCATCTCAGACGCTGAAGCAGCAGCTGTAAATTTAAGTTAATTTGAACATATTTCCTTCCTTCATGTAGTCATAAATGTTGCACACATACTTTTGTTAGCCAGATATGCACATTTCTCCCAATAATTATTTTTAAAGTTTCAAATCTCATTCCAGATCATTGTGGCAAAATTTTGAGTCGTTCCTGGCAATACTCCAAACCAGCATTTGTGATTTATATCTGTGTAGAAGCAGCATTAGTACTACTAGATATTATCAGCAAATATAAAACTTTTCATGAAAAATATTTCTGATACATTGGCTGTTAGAGAGATAGGCTCACTTACCTGACAGTTTTTTAAACTGAATCTACTTTTTCCTTCCATTCATCCATCTTTGAGTTTTGACTGTCTTTCCATGAAGGCTTCAAGAGCTGAGATGACCTTGCCAAAGATCAAGAGGTGTGTCTGGAAGAATTATAATTTCTTGGAAGAAGATTTATGCGATTACTGTGTAAAAGAGTACTTGTTCTATAGTGATTGATGACAACACTGGCAGTATTGACTGATCATTAGAAATATTTATATGGCAGGTCCTTTAAGGCAGTGTGAAGAAAAGATTAAATGCGTATGAAGAAGACAACAGTTTCCCCGTGTATGGAATCAGAGCTTCTTGTTCTTTTGCAATGTCTTTAATTACTTTCTTCATATTTGTCTTGTTTCACAGACACAAATATACCATGATTGCCTCCAAAACCACTGGTAGACCCCACAAATTTAATAGTGCAGAAGATGACTTTCACATATTTCAAAAGCACTTGTTTCATTTTTGCAATTAATATTACAAATCACTGCTTATAAAAATATTCTTAGGTATGGAGCATATTCATAAAGATGTATTAAGAAAGATAAATATATTGTTGTTCACCCATTCCTCAAGGTTTGTAACACAAATGGACTTTAAGGGAATATGCGTTATTTGTGACTTTAGCATATTTTTAGACACTGGAGTTTTCTACTGCATTACTTGCCAGGCTGTGTTAATACATTAATGAGTAACCTTTAGTAAGTGATACGCTAGTATTTTGCCTATTTGTAGTCATCAAAAAGAGATGGTCACTAAGGTGGTAACTTAAATACAAGTAAACCTGGCATTATTCTCAGTTTCACCACATCACATAATTCCATGAAAGTGACCAATTCAGTAGAATTACTCTTAATTTACTTAGGTGCAAGTGAAAGCAAAATCTTTTAGCCTGCTGGTATATATACTAGCTGAAGGCAGACATGCACACTCAAACCCTCCCTAAATATATATTGTGTATAGTGAGAGTTCATATATAGTATGAATAGAATTATCACAGCTCGACAGAGTACATTTAATATATTTAATTTACAAGAAATCATAGAATCATAGAATGGTTAGAGTTGGAAGGGACCTTAAAGATCATGTAGTTTCAAACCCCCTGCCATGGGCAGGGACACCTTCCACTAGACCACGTTGCTCAAAGCCCCATCCAGTCTGGTCTGGAACATCTCCAGGGTGTTCAATAGAAGTATGTTTAACAGATTTAATCTTCCTCTTCTTTCTCTGTATTGCAGCATTATGAAAATTTTTATTTACGCTTAAGTCACCTTTTTGAGAGCAATGGAAGAGGTTGCCCAGAGAGCTTGTGGAGTCTTTATCCCTGGAGATATTCAAAAGCTATCTGGACATAGTCCTGGGTAGCTGGCTGTCGGTGGCCCTGTGTGAGCAGGGGGGTTGAACCAGATGACCTGCAGAGGTCCCGTCCAACCTCAGCTATTCTGTGGTTCTGTGCTTCTATGAAACTAGCCTCTGAAACTTCTCCATATCAAATGCACTGTTGCAGTGCTGATAATAGGTTGCATGTAGCACAAAATACAAAATAATAAGTGCTCATTAAGATGTACTGATTCCATTGTTTTGATGTACTGAAGTAAAGAATGAGCCACGTTTCTCAGGTTTTATCTTAGCATATTTACACACACCGGTAATAGCCAGCATAGCTAGTTATTTTAGCTCGTCGCGGAAAGGTATTAAAGCTACTTATAGTATATATCTAAATTTATCACTCCTTTCCTTTATGTTACATTTTATGGGAGTTAATTATTAGTTGCTTTTAATTATACTTCATGGCCTTTGTCCTGGAAACTATCCAAAGAGTAGATCATCATGGTATGCAATTTAGTGAAACAGTTTCCAGGCATTATGCCATCCTCAAGACCATGTGAAACAATTGTTATTAAAATCAGGAAAATATTAGTATGCATATTTAGATTATGAATAATGGGAGAGAAATGGTTGACATTATTCCATAGAGTGCTATTAATCTGATGAAACTTGGGATTTGGTTTAGCTTTTACTGTAATTCCTAATCGCTTCAAAATTAAGAGTATGAGAAGAGCGGTGTGTCACTTCTGTTGCTCCGTTTGCTGACAAAAAGCACAATAGTTTCTTATCTTTCTGAATCTTTTTTAAGTTCATGTGTAGGTGTAAAAGAACTCACCCCACTGCTTTGGAAGCATCTGTTAAGCAGGATTTGTCCTCAGAACTTTACTTCTCAGCTGAGTGATTCAAACAGTTGAGGTGAAATAAAACTGGCACAGGTTCTCACACAGACCATTGACATCAGTGAGGGACTACTGGAAAAACTAGGTAAATCCTTGAGCTGCTAGACCATGCTGAAATCCTTGGTTGACTGTGGTTACTTGTGCAAAGCTACCATGACTATATTATAACATTTGGTGTTGGAGGCACCTTGCAGATGCAATCAAATATGTACAAAGGCAATAAATGTCTATGAAGATATAGACAGATATAACATAACTATAGATTAATTTAAGCCTTTCGAGAACCATTTACAATTTTACAACAGTGTTTTTATAAGTATTTTTAAATCTTATTACTTCAAGAAGAAGCTGTGCAAAGAAACAGAAAAACTGACTCAGAGACCGATCCCACAAAGACTTGCTGAATGAATAAAGACTTACTGAATTTAGTTTCCTGAATTGCCCCATTGCTGGCTTTGTGCAAATTTCTGCTGTAAAGGAAAATGTTCTAATACCTTTAACGGTGTTAAAATGCACCTGAAGACCAAGTAATACCAAAATGTTTAAAAACAATTAGCCACAATTTGAAAAATGATGTCTTACATATTTATGAGATATCTGAGGTCAGCTATATATTCCACTACAGCAAAATTCATCAGCTCAGGACCTTTCTGATGAACCAGGAGAAATAATTAACATGGAGTTCACAAAGGAAGCTGATTCTGGGGAAAAAAAAAAAAATATGCTCCAGAAAACTGTTTAGGAGAAGTGAAATGTGCAGGTACCAGTTAAGCCAATGTATTGTCAAATGTATAATGTAAACATATTGGAAATACCTTCAACATAAATGGAAAAGCTTTCAATCAAATTATAGGTATAAGTACACGTATAGTTAAAAGTTCCCTAGGACAAGAATATACAATGAGCATCCAAGCAGACGCTTTATTGTAAGAAAAGCTAAAAGTTTTTGCTCATGTTAAAGTTCATTCAACGTAACCACTAGTATGAACAAAATACTTTTGTTTGGCTTGTGCAGTACTCCAGTATACCACAGCATAATCAATAAAATTATATAAAAAAATAAGACAATTTTATGTAGTTGTCTCATTGAAACACATTTTAATATGAACACCAAAGATCGAATTTCTAATAAATAAGGTCCCACTCCAGCAAACTATAAAATTATTCACTTAAACCAAGCACCTCTGGTTCTCTTTGTGTAAGTCTGACTTAAAAACTTTAACAGACTTTTTCTTACTTATTTCTTACTAAATTTTAAGTGAGATTTAAAAATGTCTAGCATTGTTCTTATGTGTTCAGAATATAGTCTAAATCAAATAGACGCTATTTTTTCCTTCAGAAACAAAACCAAAAATAGGCTTCATAATAGGCTGTTAATATGGTGATCTTGAGCCTGAATTTAGCCGGCAATGTTCATTGCAATTTGGCATTTTCTTATTCCTGCTAGATTTTTAACAGATTTTCCATTTTATTTGGTCCATAATTTAGACAATTAATATTTTAAGAGTTAAAACTATTCAGCTTCTCCCTTTAGAACTGCAGTATTTTTTTTGCAGATTTTTCCCTCAGTGCTTTACTTCCTTAAACCATTGTAAGCCAGATTCTCAAATCTAAGAGCTGACTTTACTTGCAGGGATTTCACCTGCTAGAAATTTATCTGTATTTAACAAAGTAGTTAAGCATGGTCTTAAACCATTCCTACTCAACTAAATACATATGGCAGTGTCTCAGTTTGCTTTTCTCTTTTAAATCCAAATTAACATTTTACACTAACAAGCCCATGACAAAAACAGCACAGTGGTAGTTTCTCAGTTGCTGTTGTTCTGCCTTTTGTTTTTTAGTGATCTAGACGTGGGTATCAGAGACTTCTCTCTTTTGCTTGTGACATCATCTCAACTGCTTGCTTTATTTGTCTCTTTCTGCCTATACTATTCTCTGCTTCTTTGGTTTCAAATCTTCATAAGTATTTTTTCAGGACAAGATGGTTTCTCAGCAATTTTTGTCTGCAGTTAAAAAATGATTCACATTTTTACACTCAGTTCAGTGGCAACCCATAAAGATTTCTGAATCTCTTTGCACCAAATAAATTTCACACTGAATATAATGTGGATTTAGATCCTTACTATTGAGTAACATCTTTCTAAACTGAAAACCAGCTAATCACAGTTAGTCTCATGGTTTTGATATTACAAAGAACATTTCTTACAAACTCAGGTCATTGTCCTAAGGGTTCATGATAGTTTAAAGTAATAGTTTTTTGTTTAATTATATGATCCTTTCATGGAATCTCATTTGTGTTAGTAGTCAAACGTAGATTTTAATTTGGAAAGTTCATTGCAAATAAGTTGCATTCTCTTGATTTAGGTAATTATACTCACTTAATACGTTAATGGCAAGGACTGCTCAGGCTTTTTAAAAACCTTCTAGCTCTCTGTAGAACAGTTATTAAAAGGAGTGGAGAGTATGCAGTTCTCTTTGATCACTTTAATGAACCTCAGTGTTTTTATTGTCTTTTCACTTATATGCAAAGTGTAGTGCAACTGTGTATTAGCTACTAATTAGAGTTTTATTCAAGACAAAAATAACATAAAAGCAGCCTATTTCATAATTAATATTTTGAACAATATTGTTTCTAATGGTTATCAAAGAGCAAGACAAAACCCTTTTAATTACTTTTAAAATGCATATGCCTTATGCAGAGCTTTTGCTTTTGGTTATTTTTATGTTTATAAGGACTTATGCTTTGTCACAAAGACAAATTAGAGCATAGCCATTGTCATAGCCTTTGCCAGCCCATGGGCAGCAACAGAAAGGGGAACACGCTCTGAGAACAACATGAAATTTTTATCTCCCTGTTGGTCTCAGTTTCACCATTTACATTTACATTTCCTGCAGCAAACGTAACAGCATTCTAATAAACCTCTCAGGCAATGAATGGCCAGTGGCTACAAGTAAGGACCGCAGCTGTTGAATCATGTTATACTTAGATGGATCATATTTATATAATCCTTTACCACTTTTATTCTGTATATTCATGGGACATAAAATTGCAATATGCATGAGATAAAATGCTGTCCTTGTAATTCTGCTCCCAGTGCAGGTTCATTATTTCTAGCAACAATTCAAGTGATAGCGCAGGGCAGGAGTTGGTATGTCCACTACTGTATTAGCTAAGCTGTTCATGGCGCAGTTCTTCACGTGCAAAATAGTAAAATAACAGGACAAACATGTCCTTCACACAACCACATATTCAGAAGATGGGGGAGATAACTGAAGAGTAATCTTCAGTGCAAAGAATAAAGACACAAAGGCATAATTAAAAAACACATACACAAGAAGAAAGTACATGAAATAGCTTCTTATGCAGGGAAATTATGCATCCCACCTGTTTGGAAACCATAAGAAATAAGAAGAAACGTCTTAGGAATGGGGTCCGTAAATTAATGAAAATCGCGGAGGGAACTTTAATATCACCCAAGCCCTAATGAGAATAAAAGCATGGAGAAGAGGATGTAAATTTTAGCTGACACATAAATCTTACTTTACAGCTTATATTGGACTTCAGTTATAAATAAATGTGTATTTATGTACATTTTTAAATAAAATCTGAAGTTTCCCTTTTAAGGCACGTGTTCCAATTCCTTTGACAAATTCATAGGAGAATAGGATTTTTTTATGTGCACTAGAAATTAGTAGTGTATAGTAACTAGTGTTTGGTTACTTGGAAGAAGCTCATTGACAACTGGAGGAAAAATTGAGAGTGACACTTAATCTCAGAAACAGAAGCAAGATGAGAAATCAGGGTTAATTTTCCACTTTATATAGCTCTAGCTTTTCATCACTCCAAATCCTTGACGCTGTTCAGCCCTTGAAAACAGTCTTGCGCTCTAATACAGGCAATAGCATTACCGATGCTATCTGACAAAAACCCGCACAGTAACGAGATCCTCCAATGAAAGGTGCTCTGTTCAAACGAAATAAAATTATTCTCTTCAAATGCTAAAGCTACAAGGAGTTAATACCATTCAGAATAATATTAATTTCTGCCTAGATTTCCCTTTAGACTTGTTGACTGAAGCATGCTGTACAGTGGCTACTTCCCAGCTTCCTGCAGCCAGGAGCAGCGCTGCACTTCCAGGGAGGTGAGGCAGCCAAACACCATCAGCTGAGTGGCTGTGCCCCACCACCAAGGTATTTTTCGATAACCTAGAATAATGTATATGAGTATTACAGAGATGAAATTCCTCTACGTGTTGCTTATTGATGTATTTCTCTTTCATGCTTGTCCACTGATAATTTCAGTGCTTTCATCAGCAAGTGATCTGAGTAAGCTGAGGGCACAAATGTTAGTTAGATGTGTTAATCTGAGAAGCAATTGTTTTTGTCTTTGCACTAACGTTAGTAGGAACAATGTTCCAACTTAACTTCAAACAAAAACCTCTAATAAAGTTCTATGTGGCTTTAACATACTTTTTTTTTTCTTTTCACATATGCAGCAGCTTTGCTTAACCAAAGACATTGTTTTATTAATTGATGTCATGTCAGCAATTGTACCCAAAGGTTTTTGAAAGAGGCCATTTAGATGGGTGTTGGAAGTGACATTTTGCTCTCATTAGCCCTGTGAGACTGCTGAGTTGCAGAACAGATCGTGGGCTGGTCAAGCTCCTGCCTCATAACCTTGAATTAGGGCCAAATGATCACACTCTTTCGGTCCCTTGACTGACACCCCTACATGAAAACATGAAACAGAGAAATCTGCTCCTTGATGTTCCCATACAGAGCTCACTGTAATCGAGTTAAGATTTCTTTCATCTACGTTACTTATTGCCTTGCCTGCTGCCACTGGATTCCATGGAACACTTTCCAGTGGCTTGTGTGGATTTTGGATCACACAAATGGAGGTCAGCATGTTACCAGAAATTATAATACTGTGTACTGATTTCTTGAAAGCCTTCCTAGAACTGCATATACACCAAACAATTTTTCTAAAGAAAATTCTTCTTTTGTTAATTGCTTCTAGTCTCACACATGCTTACCGCCTTTTCCTACAAATCTTCATGCAATGGGGTTCTGTCCACTCAGGTTTACGACCCTTTCCTACAAATCTGCATGCAATGGGGTTCTGTCCATTCAGGTGCCGAGCAATGTCTAGTCCATACCCCTCCCAAAGCTGACATGTAAACGCCAGACAGAAGGTGGGAAGCAGGAAGAGGCAGAGGACAGCAGCAGCTGGAGGAGGGAGTGAGTTATGGTCCAGAATGAAAGCTAGCAGCACACTCTGGGCACCAGCGGTCGCGCAGGGTCTGAATGCTTTATCTTCTCTGGCACTTCCAGCTCTCACTTGCTAGCTGCTCTCCTAAATTTCCCCAAGATTCACCAACCAAGATTCACTGTGAAGTACTCAGCTGTAATCTGGGGAATCCATAACTGGAGTGCATGCTCAGTTTAGTGCAGTCAGCTTTCAGGAGCCACCCCTGCTCTTAGTGCATTGTTGACAAACAAAGTTGTTACTCTATCAGGTCTAGTGTGCCAACATGGCATTAATTCTGTCTAACCTTCAGAAATTAGAAAAGGTAGCAATTATACCCTTAAAAAGTCACTCTTGAATTGACTAATTAATCATTCATTGCCCATGGCACTAATAAGTCATTAGTTGTGTAGTGGCTCATTATAAGGTGCAATATGTAGAAGGCCTCATTTATGCAACTCCTTGCTGAATGTTGATTAGGTTATTTATAGATAATACGTGCTTGTTATGATCAATTATGACTTACATCACTGTGAACGTGTTTTTTCTGTTGAAATATAACAAGGTAGACTCATTTAAAGCATCTTTACAATTAAAGTATTGTAAAAGAAGCTGTTAATAGAATACCTCTTTCAGCACTATATCCTTCAGAGAAAGGGATCTTTTGTCTTGCTACATTGAAATCTGTTCCCATTTGCTTTTTAGTTTTGTTTTTCAATTGCTGTTCTGTCTACTTGAGTTATTCATGCTTCCTGAAGAACTCTGCAATATAAGAACTAAAGTAAAATACATGTTGTAAACAGACTTTAATGCACGAAGGCAGCTAAGTAGCATTATTCCAGTTTTATATGCTAATGTTCTAAAGGTTTCAAAAATACAATATGAAGTCAAAGTTATTGAATATATTAACCTGTGTTTTGAAAACACTGTCTGAATTTGAAAGAGACATAATTACCCCAAAGAAAGAGAGGGCGGGAGAAAAAAAAAATGATAGCGTGAATATTATGTGTTAACATTTGCCAATTTAGAGTCACTGAAGTAATTTTTTAATTGTTCCTTTTTGATTTTTGCCTCAAGAACAGAATTTACAACCAAACAATTAAAAACTGCATTTCTCTCTAGAAGAACATAAATAAAAAATGTAAAAACACATCAACTCTTCTTTATTTTAAAAAGCCCGCAGTAGATTTTATCCTGACACACATCCACAGAAATCCCCTATCCCTACTGGATTAGATCATCTCTAAGGACAGCACTTAGCACCTCTAGAATTGTTGCTACGGCTTCAGTCAAAAACCCAGTCCTGTTAGCTGGTTGCAATGGATAACCCTGTTGGATATATCCCAGCTTCTTGTGGCTGACAGACTTCCACACCCAGGCTGCCACAGAAAGGAAGGAAGGGCTGGAAGGCGGTGGAGGAGGCAAAAATCTGGAGGGATTCCCAGTTCTGATTCTGGGAGAAAAAAAAAACAGGAGGGGAAGAAAAAAAAAAAAAAGGAAAAGAAGAAAGAGAAACCCCAGTTGTTCTTGCAGAGAGCAGCTTTGCAAATTGGGAGAATATCCAGAAGCCAGATAGGAGGAATATAGACTGGTCCTGAAGTATTACGTCACACCTCTGAGCAGGGAAAGAGGCCATGGAGAAACTGGGGATGACATTTAATAAATCTGGGACTACTTCTCTCCTTTTCCTTTAGTCTTGTCCGTGCTCAGATTAGAACCATGGTATCTTGAGAGATTTGAGCCACTGAAGAGCTGCATGGGATTCACTAGTATGAATCTGTCCAAAGGAGAGGAGTTGTTTATGGTTCCTCTCTCGCAGAGGGAAGAAGGTAATGTAGATCTGAGGAAAGAATTCCCAGATACAGCAGAAGATTGTGTTAGCTTTGGATGTTTGCTGTCCTAGGAGAGGTTTGCCAGGGTGATATATAACTATGTAAAAAAAAGGTCATGTTCTTAAATAAAGCTGGCAGACATGGAGGGTTCTTTGGCCCTTTTCCACAAAAATGAGGCTGTATCCAGGGATAGCACCTCCAGAAATAAGGAATTGGCTGTGGTTCTGCTTTTTCTCCACAAGTGCAATGTCCCACCATGGACACCCTGGAGAGATCACTCTTGAAGGGTGAAAATTACCTGAGCAGGGGATAAGGAGTCACTCAAATTTCATGTTCTAAAAGGCCAGGTAAGTGAATCAAGCAAGTACTGTAGATGAGGAAATCACACTGTCCCAGTTGGAGGTAAAACAGAACCAATTTGCTGTTCAGTAATTTTACTTTTCAGCTAAGCCTCTTCTAACTATCTGAACTCTCTGAAATTAACAGCATATTTTTAAGACTGTAGTCCGCTCTGAGAGTGATAAGACCTGATTATTTATAATTTATGCCAAGGGACAGTACGCAGAGAGGCTCTTGCTTATACTTATTGCTATAACAGCCAAGGCCAGCTAACTTTGTTATGTGCCCTGTTGGAGGGTCAGAAGTGGAAAAGCGTAGAGGAGTCCCACCTGTGGGGAGGAGCAGACAGGACAAGTGACCCAAAACTGACCGACAGGGTATTCCATCCCATCTGCCTCAGTATAAAAACTGAGGGATCAAAGTGTCAGTCTCTTTTTCAATGACCGGAGTCCAAGGAGGACTCTGTCTGTTCACCTGCCTTTGATCCCGATCCATGCATTCCTGAATCCACATCTGGAATCCAGTTCCCGTCCATTGCTGAGTCCAGCCTGGGACTTTCTCAGTGCCTGCTGGTNAAGAGCATCTGTCATTCATTGCAGTGGCCAGTCCAGCCCAAACCACAACACACACTCTGGTGGCCATATTCTCTCTCCTCAAAGTAGCGAGGGAACAAACTGCCATTTATAATATCAGCATTACTTTACAGGAGGTTCCTATACTCTCTGTGACTCTGCTAATACACATTCAAGACAGCTGTTGGCAGCTTGCTTTGGTGGTCACATAAGGTAAAAGGCCCCAGCTTCTGTGAATCAATATCCTACCGTTTGTTCAGAGGCATCAAAGCCCTCCATGCCATGGAGGAATTGGCTAGAAATTCTATCAGCAAGAGCTTGCTGCAGCTGGTGTCCAGCAAAGTATTAAACACATGCTTAAATCTACCCAACAAAATAGAGGGCCTCAAGCATGGAAGGGACATTTAACATCTAAGTACTCCAGGTGAATTTAATCATGGCAATTAATTACATGCTTATGATATACAAGCGTTAAAATGACTGCTGTATCAGGACCCGAGTTTGTTTCTGCATTATCCCACAGAAGGGAAGAGATAACTGTAATTTGATAATTATGTAGCAGTCAGCCTCAAACTCCCGCTTGCTTGTAGAAATGCTCCTGTGAGCAGTTTTATATGAGTTAATAAAAGAATGAAAACTTCAACAGTCTGTGTATAAAATAACTAAATCAAAAGTATTATTTAAAAATCAAAGGAAAAATATTTCTTAATCTAGTTAAATTAAACTCAATTGGAACCTATTCAGTCACCTTCATAACTATTTAAAATGGTGATTGTGCAATACTTGCATGATCAAAGTTAATGTAATATTTATGCAATCAAAGTTAATGTTAAGACATATAATGATTTTACAAGATGAGCTGTGAATATAAATGACAAATTAACATAATTATTAAAGATCATAATATTTGCATGGAGAAAAAATATTTTTTTTGCAGAAGTAATGGTTTGTCTCATTATCTCTAAGAGGATTCCATGTATTATTTATTTTATGAGAAAGCTTCCATATGCCAGCTTACGATTTGACCTTTTTGAGAGATTTTTTGAAACAGCAGCAGTAAAAGAGGGGTGGGTTTATTTTCAATAGAATGATATTTAAGTATATGGACAATTCTGTCTTCAGTGGATCCTACTCATATCTTGAGTCCAATCCATCTTGGTCATTGACTTGAACAGGAGCACAACAGGCTTCCTAATTGTCCTCTTGCCTTTTAAACCTATATTCTATTGACACATTTTATGGAGTTGCCTTCTCTGAGTGAAAAAAATGGAGACAAAAAGCCTGAGGGAGCTGCGTGCAGCTTCCCCAGAGCTGAGGTCCGTGGTGGGGCTTCCTCACCCCACACCCTGGGTAGGCTTTTGCTCAGCCCCGGAGACAGCAGCCATCAGTGAGGGCTGTGCTGCTCCTGTCAGGGCATGGCACAAGGGTCTCCTGTCACATAGCAAACAAAGAAGCGGTGCCATTGTGCCCGGCTTGTCACGCCTGCAAAAGGGTGGAGGCATTTTTCACATGTCATTCTCTTTGCTTGCACTCACACGCCAAGCAAATATAATCAGGCCTTGTCTCTTTATGAAATACAAGCTGGGGAGAAGCCACAAAGATGAAATCTCACCAAATCCTAAACTTTGCAAAGGTTTTGTATTCTAAACTTGTATGTGAGGTTTAGACTATCAGAAAAGTAAGGGTTTGCCTTCCTGTGTAAGAAGCTCACACTGTTTATCCGTTCTCAATTAGTGACCATAGAACATTTATTTTTCTTATTATTTCTAGGCTCTAGTTCCTTCTAATTTTCTTTTGTATTTGTCCCAAAAGCTTGCTTCTTAAAAATCCCAAATATCCTCCATGTGTACTAGAGCTATTTAGATCTCAGGTCTCCCAAACCCTGACCAAACATCAAAGAGATGTTTGCCTGAGTTGTTGTGGGCTTAATCAATCAGTACAAAGAGGATCTCTTCCCATGATTCCATATCACAGATAGAAATAATTATTAGCTGTGTATATTTCTAATCAGGATTTGTGTAGAACAGTGATAGCTTTAGGACTAGAATAAGCGACAGCTCTCAAAAGTAGTGGCCGTTGAAATACACTCACGATTTTATGTTTAATTAATGAATCCTTAACAGCTTAGTTTCAGTGAAGCTAACCTCATAAATGTTGGCATATTTAAACATACATATTTGATAATAGTAAGGGTGAAATGGGCTTCTGAAATTCTGTGGATTTTGTTGATGTGTTTTATACATATACGTAACCATGTACACACTCACAACAGAGACGGTGTTTTCTCACATTATATACCGATAATACTACCGGTAAAACTTCTGCACATCCATTTGTAAGGATACTATATGTTTTTTATAGTACTATACTGACACCAACTCTGCTGTGCTCAGACAATAAAAAATAATGAGAGGCTGTTCTATAACTGTATAATTTATGAATACCACAGTTATTTCAGGAGATTATCTTTGTTCTCATGCAAATTATTTATTTTGTGCCTACTTATAGTGTACCCTTTGAAATTAAATTGAAATTATGGAATGCCTTAAAGCCTGACTATCATGTACCAGCTGTCTCAGTCAGCTGGCTCGTCAGTCAATACAGACTGCAAATCACAACTATATTTGACCCTGATTGGGAGGCTATTTTGGGAATTGTGCCAGTGTAATGAACAAGTTGTACTGAAGAGATCATACCCTTTGTAACTGGTGAAATGAAGACCACAAAAATAATCCCAGCTACACAATGATGACTTCTGTTTAAAAAAAAATTTGATAACCAAAAAAAGCTTTTACAAAGACACCCTTACTACATCCTATTTTTCTCTCCAAACATTCTGTCTTACTGCTTTTCCTTTTCCCTTCTCCTCCCACTTTTTCTTCCATCCTCTAAAAAATTACTGCCTTTCCCAGCTGTCTTGAAGCTCTTGCTGTCCAGTCACTGTCCTAGAGCGTGCCCACTAGGCACTGCTCTGGCTTTCAGTCTTGTCCCCTTCCTTGTTAGCTGAAAGCTTCTGGCAAAAAAATGTTTATTTACTTATTCTTGGGGAAATCGTGTATCACAGGCTGCTGCAGTGTTTCATATCGCTGTAGTTTTTTAATAACAGATTGGAAGCTTTGAGACTTTTAGGTGTTGTTTCTTTCTTTGGGCTAACATTACTAAGTACACACTAAGGTTCATTCATATGCAAACCTGCTAAGGTCTAGTACCCTAGTCTAACTGTTTTTTACTGGAGGGAATGTATTGGGGAACTTCTTTTTAAATTAAAACCTAAATGATACAGATGTTTTTTTCTACACACATACACACACGCACGCAGAGTCCCCAGTTAAACTCTTCAATTTGTGCCTGGATTTCTAAAACATCCTTTTTCTATAGTCCTGAAAATGACAATGACTGTCACCATGTCATGCTGTATTCTGTTGCTGGGCCACTTTATTGACCCCCATAATCATAACATCTGTGTGGTTTTAGGACTGTTCAGATGCATATAGTCACCCAGACACATATATATCCCCAGGTGGTTCCCTCACACTCTAATCAGACTTCTCCAATATGCGTTTTTGTGATTTCATCCATAACCTAAAGCTACATGCCATAAGTACCTGCCAACCTGCCTCGCTGTTTTCCTTCAAACCACAAATCCTGCCTTTCCTTTGCTGCAATGCTTACACAGCCCCAGACAAAACTGTTGTCACTCATACTGACGAACGTTACCTCGTTGTGCCTTTGCAGTCACTGTCTGCCTGCGCTTGCCAACGAGCTGTCTTAAATCTAAATTGCCTGCCTCTGTTCTTCTGTTTGCACAATACCTAGCGCAGTGGACGCAGGAACCCTGCCTGTGGTGCTTTAAGGTTCTACACTTACAATAAACAATGATAATAGTTATAAAGTACCTGGTACCTTGATTGTCTTGCTAATCAGGGAAACAGAAGGTGGTATTATTGAAACAACAAAGTTTTCTTTTTAAATGCTATGGAAGTTCTTTCTTTCTTTTCTGGGCTTGTCTGAAGAAAATCCCATTTTACCTTGAAGTAAGCGAATTATTTTCCTGAAGAACTTTGTTTATAGATAGGATTTACAATAAAGTTTACTCTACTTAAATACTTCCATCTTCAGAATTTAATTCAAAATTTAGAGCAGCTTTTGGGGGGGAATGAAATATAATACATGATCTCTGTTTCCTCTGGGAGGGAAAGAGGAGGAAAAGGGTAGAACAATATTCACTGTGCAAATGTGCGTGTCTTCCTCATTTCAAGAATATCACGCACTGAATCTCTGCTCCACATCTTTCTCATAAAGCTGCTTGTTCGTGGCATTTACCCAAACTGCTTTCCTCATTCCTGAACTTGAAATGCTCTCTCACCTTGGCATGGTTTCAACTATGTCAGTTAAATCAGAAAGAGAGAAAGTCAAGCCAACAGCAAAAACACCTTTCCTGGAGAGATATGATGCTGACCCAGAAATAACACTGAGCAGCCAGAACATCATTGCTACATGCAATATGGTTTTAATAGAGGAAGAATTATCTAGTGGTATCTTTGCGTATTCAGTCATTGTTGTGTTTCTGGCTGTCACGGTGTGTGCTTACTAGAAAGATTTAAATAAGGAAAAAGAAAAATAATGTGCAATATAGGGAATGTTGTGCTTGCTACTCTGTAATACAGTATAGTGCAACATTTAACCATTGACAAGCATCATTCTTCTCTTATTAATAACCCATATGGAAAGTACATCGCTTGCAGTAGAATTTTTGCCGACTTATTTTAACTATGCATTTTCATACATTTGGGTATATTAATAACAATAATGCTTTGCTCTGCAGAAATGCAAATATTGAAGCCCATTATAGTCAAGACTTTTACAGCAAAGGTTCAGAATAGATTCAGAAAGTAAAGGACTTGCCTTTATAGTAAGGATTTACTGAAACAAAATTCTTTAAGTTGGCAACAAATTTCTTTTGGATTTTTTTTTTTTTTTTACATTATTATTCTCATGGTTATATGAGGTATCAACAGTTTTTCATCAGATCTATTATGTCTATGAAATACATGGAAATTACTCCAAATCCTAAATGTAGCAAACATAAATGGGGTAAGAAAGATAGATAATTATCTAATAAGCAAAGACTCATTTTGTTTTTTTTGGATACAGATGGTATTAGATAGTATTTCTAAAGCATTCCTTCTTCACCTATAATTATTTTCAGTGATATCAGCACAGCCATTGAATTTTATGAAACTGCCCATTTTGAAAACCCTACCCAAGGTGCAAAGAAGAAGAAAAATTACCAAGCCAAAACTCAGTATGGTTTAATTGGTTATTTTATTATTTGTATCTCCTAAATATTCAACGGCTCAAATTTTTATGCTAATCAAAAGTGCATTTTTCCATTTGTTAAATTATTAACCAACACTAAACTTACATTAAGTCCATGAAAATTTGGTGGTTTGAGTATCCATGTTGTCAGCAGTTCATATAGAAAAAGATGAAACCATTAAGTTCATATGGGTGTCTGAGTGCAAGTGATTTATCTAAATTCATAATGGAATATTCTTGTTCACGTCAATGGCCAGAAGTGGCAAATGCCAAGTGCTTCCTAAAGGTGGTTATTGTTTCTTCATTATTCACAAATTGTGGGACACAGCTAAGATATAATTGATAATGTTTGTGTGTTAACATCATGCTCTCCTCATTATGCACAGTTTCCTTTTTAATGTACCCAGCAAGAAAAGGAGATTCTTTAGTTTTCTCTTAAAGCTCCATCTTTGAGACGACAGTGTAACACATTCTAATTGCCATGTGCATAAATTGATAAACATGTTGCTTTGGGATTTTTCATATCACCAGTTGAAATAAATGTGTACCTCTTCTGTATATTCTTGCAGTTTAATTTGAACCTGAATAGTAAGAATATGTTTAATAGTCTGCTTCAATCATTCTGTGTCGTTATGTATTACTAAAGATCTCAGAATTTGTCAAATACATTCATTAAACATGACACTTGCAAGGACGGAGTAGGGTTTTTCTTGTACTAGCTCTCCGTTGGGAACAGCATATTTCATGGTGAATTTTTCTTGATGAAGTGATAGCACTGTTGGGCTATTTTAAAATATATTTCCCATTTTTCTACAGTGCTTATAATGACTGGAAACTAATGCAAATGTCACTCCCCATAAAACTGAGGTTTTAATGAAAGGAAATTAACTGATTCAGTATTGTTAGCAATATAATTTTAAAAGTCTTTAAGATGCTGATTCAAAAAGTCTTCCATTAAAAAGAGCCTATTTAACATACATAGCTCTAATTTTCCTACATGAGATTTCTAAATTGTCTAAGTATACTCTCTAGAACATTTAGTATTTCACCTTCTTTGAAAAAAAAAGGACAAAAAAGGAGGTGTTTATATAGGCTGTGGTTACAATATTTTGCTTTGCCTCTGTCAAAGTACATATGTCTACCATATATAGTGTATAATAAAGGTGAATATTAATAGGTACTTTTATATGCTATGCATATGTTGTGCCAAGTTCATTTCATGAGTTGTAAAATATTTCCACTGATCGTTTTTTTCTTTCGTAGCACAGTACTCTCAGTAGGACATTATTAGTGGACAAAATGCCCCAATGTAGTGAAAGCTTGTTGCATAATTATTAAGAAGCTTGTCATTTCAGAAATCACAGCACAAGTGGGAAAGAGTACGTACTCAGGTGTCTTCATGATGTTCTGTGTTGGTTTCGTGTAACATAATAGTACTTGGGGTATACAGCCTTTGAAAGATTGATTTTGTATGGTTGGCTGTCACGCTGTTTAATGCCACTTCAGTTGACAGACCTTATATGAGAGAAGGAAGATAAATGAGAGAAATGAGAATGAATGATGAGAGAAGAAAATTCCACAGGAATAATTCCAACGGATGACATACTGTCCTCAGAACCTGTGTTTAACTACCAGATTGGGTTTGTGCACAAACCTGTATCTGTTTAATGTCCCCAAAATCTCAACACCTTCTGGTGAGCAAACTGATTCTCCCCAGTCATCAGTATACCATTGAGAAATAACACCCTAACAAGGTCATCTGACTAACAGTACCAATTCATGGCTGGTAAGGAGTGTGAATCCTTCTATAATAGCTGGTAATTTGGGGTATCTGGAGGCCAAGAATGATGTTTAACAAAACACGCTAACTTTTTATGGCTTTTCCTATAGTACAGGCATCTCTTAATTGTACAGGAAAAAAAACTAATTATTAATAACTAATGATAAGAACTAATCAAGTAATATATTAATTAATTTCATTCCATTTCCCATGGTAATATTTCCAGCTCATTTATATTTGATTTACATGAAGTATAAATGAACCTTAAGGGCCGTATTAATGAAATAATACGAGAAACTCCAAAAAATCAGAAATAACGAAACTAAGTACTTTATAATTACCAGTAAGACGTAACTTCATCTCAGTATTTTTTCTAATTTGTCTCATAATATTAGGTTTCTGTGCATTTGAGGCTATAACACGAAAGTGACAGTTAAGCATATATATTCAAAATTTGGATCCTCTAATCCTTCCCCTCCTGTGATCTCACTTCTGAAGTATTTTGAGTCCTACCAAGAAAGTTCTGCAGAACCTTTAGTTCCCATTCTGGGCAGGTCCTAATATTAGTGAACACCTTGGTCCCTAATGCCCAACAATATTTATATACTAGACTATCGATCCCCCTGGCTCTTCCATCAGCATGGTGTCACCAGGAGGGTGGCCATGATGTTTTCCCTTCCCCAGACCTTCTCATCGGTAGAATATTTGCCTAGCAATGGGGATATCTTGTCTCAAATCTTTGCTTAGCCCAGGCAGGGAGAAGACCCAAACTGAGTCCCCTCACACCTAAATTAATCTCTATCCACTGAACTAAAAGGCAATAGAAGCTGGCACACTACCAGTTTTTCTTTTAAACTGCTATACTTTTTACTTATTAAATAGATTTTTGCAGTGTTTTAAGGATGATCCAACCAAGACACTCTTGTAAGTGAGATATCACCTAGTCTGTATTTCCACTGGGGCTGATGCCAGACAATTTGGCACCAAAACCATTGAAACAAGCCATGTGTAGTGCCAGCCACACAAACATGGCACTTAAGTGTCAGAGCTGTAGTGTTTTTAAGGTACACACCTTGCACTCAGTTGTTGAAATTACTTTTGGGATCTAAGATGCTGTGCAAATCTTAACCCTAAAGCTCTAATCTTAGACTGAATCCATTTTCCCATGTCACCGTAAGTTCTTTAGGTTTACAAACAAATAAAGGAAGCAACCGAAGTGACAATATACTAAAGTCTTCTTTGTTCCCTTTAAAGCCCGTTAAACTCTGTTAAAAATCTCCCTGTGATAAAAGGAAGTCAGTCTCAATTAGCACTGCTTCTTTTCTCTTTCAAACCATCATGCCTGCCTCCTCTGGATTTAGGTGTTTCCAACAGAGATACACAAAGGAAATTGCTCTGTTTAACTAAGTTATAGAATCATAGAATCATAGAATCGATAAGGTTGGAAGGGACCTTTACGATCATCTAGTCCAACCATTAACCTAAGTCCTTTATACTTTATAGTGCTTTCTACAATTAATTTCTCACTGGAGTAAGACAAGGCTCCCGGCAGTGGCCATCTCAGGAATAAAGCAGTTCCATAATATTTCTTCTTGCTCTTGAAAGAAGAAGCATCCACAACCGAAGTTCTTAGGGCATTCCTGGAATCAAGATTGCTGAAGGTTCTTCATGCTACAATCCACCTCAACTTTGTTAGGTGACTTAAAATGCTTCTGAAAATAAAAAGTTTATCTACAGTCCCAGCTGAATTCAGCTTATATGAAATACAAGTAATCTGTTAGAATACTGACACATTTTAAGGGAAAAAAATAATTAGAATTATGTTTAATTTGTTTTATGTAAACCTTGGCGAGGAAGCAAGTGAACATTAAAAGAAACTATTAATAACCAGTGACTTCCTAGTATTTTTAAAGATTGTGTGAGGTTATTTACACCAGAGAATTTTTTTTTGCTGAATTAATGATGGTTTTGCTTGGAAGGGTGCAGCCGCACTTGAATAAGTATATGGTGCCGTATTTCCAGAAGAAGTGTGATGCAGGCATCATCTTGTAAGACTGTGACTGTATCTGTAATATTAAAAAATTCAGTACCTGAGTACAATTTCTTGTTTATTGGCAATAAAATGCACAAGGACTTCAGTGATAAAAGAAAGAAGTTCAACACATCCTGCTAGTGAAAATAACAAGAAAAATCAGGATTTATATTTTGGTGCATACATTGATCCACTCCTTGCCTTTTTTCAGGTACACCTCCTCATGTTGTTATGATGGATCTTTTGACTATTGTGACTAGAATAGTCCGACAATCAAACCTGCAACATATAGCTGATTGCAGTTAGGAAGTATGGTAAATTCTAATTATTTTTCTGTGTTATAGTGATATTCAGCACAGACGTGACCAGTGACAGCTTCATGTTTGCATTGTTCCCCTCAAAGTTATTTATGGCAGAAGTGGTATGAGAAGGCTACAAGCTGCCAAAGTCATGACTTTTTCATTCATGTCCTGGCCAGTCATTTTTGAGTGTGTCTTTCAAAATTCATGGAATACCTGGAGAGGGTAATTGTTCAGGCATTTTTTGAAGACGTGCAGAGGAAGGGAGAAGTCTTTGACAACTGGGCCATCTGGTCAAAGGTTAGAGACGTGCACATTCCAGTAATGTGAGAGTTTAATTTAAGCATATGAATTAAGAGCTCTTATTAGGCAGCTGGGCTATCACGTACAGTCAATACAGAGAAAGAGTTGCTGCTAAGTCCAGTATGGAACTATATAGGTATTCAGTCAGGGTTAGGTTTTGTGTACATTAAAGTGAGACGAATACCCTGGTGTGTCATAACTTGTGAACTGCCTTCATTGTGACATGAGACAACATTTTCACACATCTTGGCGATTCCTAATGTTTTAGAATTAAGTGGTCTCTTGGGTCCCTTAAGTTCAGTGGCAGGTTGGTCTTTTACTTGAACGAATAAAGAATTTCACCCACTGTGGTGATCATAAATTTTCTAGTCATTCTGATAATACGTTTTTTTCCCCAGAAACAGAGAACTGTTGCTGGGTGTATTAGTTTTTGCTTCCTCTTTTGAAGAGATACTTGGATGGTATAAGCAGAAGAAAAAAAAAAATTATTCAACTGTCTTTGTGGTGGGTTCTTATTCATTTTCCACTAGCGCTCAGTACTCAGATTTTATTGGTATATTAACATCACTGCATGCAAATTTTAAACAAGACACTGGGATGTCTCCCGAAAGTTAATTTCAGCTTGTACTATTGGCAATCTGTTATGTGTTGGCTGGTTACATCGGTTATACGGTACTGTTTATGTTGTCATATAGCTCTCTTGGAATCAGGGAATGTAAAAGAGGACTGCATAACAGGCAAACAGTAATTTACTGTAGATACTTCTGACTATTTTTGAATAACCAGCATGTTCAAACATATTGCAAAATAGATGTGCAATTTGCAAACAGGAGTGAAAGAACAATGATGAAAATAAAATACTCAACAACTGCTATTATTAAGTTGCAAGAGGTTTTAAAAAATTGTCCATGGCATTAGCTGATAAAATTCTTTAATTTTGGTGTTTTGCTAATAAATCTTTGTACTCTGTTTTCATTATTTGTGATTACCTCTGGGATAATTCTTAACCAGAGGCAAAGAAGGAATAAAATTAAGAATATAAAAACCATGTTAACTTCAGTGATGTATATGTCTTAAATCATTAATCTTAATAAGGTTAATATCTTAAATGAGTATATTAATATTCATTTTACATACACAATTTGAGAAGTGTGAGATCACGTCTAGGATATTATGGTTCTAAAACTTTATGGTATTGGCATTACTCTATCATTCAGCATATTTTCTTGTTAATATTTCATATTTATACATTGCAGTTTCTTGTAATTTAATTTTGTAGCTATGGGTGATCTTACTAACAATTTCCCTTTCGTTCGCAATTGATTCTTTCAAGTAGCAATACTATACAACACAAGTTCTTATATTCTTAAAATTAAGTTGAAAAACTTGATACTTCCAAAAAAAGTGCTCAGAAGTATGTTCTTAATTTAGAGATAATGTCAGTGGAAACGAAAGTTGTCTTAGGTTAATGGTCTCCAGCTGCCACATTAATGCTGAGGCAGAGCCAAGCTGGAAACATTGATCTTATGACAGTGCTCTATTATGATGACTTCATTCCTTTTATGTCAAGAAATTGATGGAGAGTTAAGCATTTTATCAGATGAATTGCGGTGAAAGAGAGTGACAGATGTTCAGTGTAATAGTATTCATTTGCTTCATCCTAAATTGACCTTATTTATCCAATTAGGTGCTAGATTAAATTTTAAAGTAGTCACACTATTTGCAAATGAGACTCTTTATCATAATGGTAAGTGAAAGAAAAATGATTGTGGAATAAGAGATGACAATATTGGTCATCCCTCTCTTATTATAAAGACATTCGGCCTTATCGCTGCAATATAAAAGGAATGCTTTGAGGTTAAGGATTCATTTTATGTGCAATATATAATTTACATGTCTAAATTCTACAACTGCACTGAATGTATCAATTTCCTATGCATCAATGGAGTGGTCAAAATATCAATATGATGATTAAAGAAATAGATTATCTTAGATGAATGTTTGGCTTAAACCATTAACTTCCATAATATAACATTATACAGTCGACAAATAGTGTTCTGAGCTTACCAATATGATATTAGAAACTGGAAGCTGAGGGTGTTCAGAAAGCAAAGTATACATAAACTAATTCACTTTTCCTATTGATTATTGTCCCTTGTATTTCTGTGAAAAAAGCATTATTTTTTAGTGAAGTGGATAGGAGGTTTTACCCGAGTCCAATTTTTGAGCTTTTCAATTGTTCTCAGATTTAATTGTTAATGTTTTCTTTGAAGTCACAACACCCCGGTGCCATAATGTAGGGGCTACTTGTTTAGGGTCCCACTGTTGCCAAAGGAGAAAGACCGGCTCCACGTGAGTCCAAATAAAAAAAGAAAGCTAGTAAAAGTGCTCTGCATCTTGCTGAGGACAAGTGTATTTCTACCTATAGACTACTGAGAAAGCCTAGAGAGTCTGTCTTCTTAAATGAAGCATCTAAAATAGGATCACTTAAGGCTTAGTTTTCACATATTTGAATTTTAACGTTTTTTTTTCTTCATGTGGGCACTTCACTGTAGGAGCTTTGGCTTCTACAATGAAATTATGAATTGGCAGCTCTCCCAATACCCCACACCAAGTTTTAACTTCAGAGATGATGCTGTTCAGAGAACTTTGTAAAGTAAGTATAGCTGTTGCAATTTTTTGCCCTTTTAATCCCTCAGAGGGAAGAGGTAATCTAGTACACTGAAATTTTTAAATCACATTACATTGTCAGAATCACGTTTCTATTTCCTCAACGCATTCTTACTGAGATGTTAAATTCACTGTGAAGTTCAACATTTAGCCACTTGTTCTACATGACAAATAGAGATGGAAGTGGCCATCAGGTCCTCAGAAACAGCGTATTTGGAAAAGTACATTTTGAGTTCCTTTTTTAAGTAGACTAAAGAAAGTAATCAATCTTTTTCTTCTTGGGTCAGTTAAAGCTACAGGTTTTATGAAGTCACAAAAGAGTGTTTTCCTTATTTGTATGAGCATGTCTTAAATCAATATTTATCTTTATGGACTCTTTTAGTTACAATTTCTCTAATGCAAGTTTCACTTAGAAAAATGTAATGGTTTTGGCTTCTAATAAAGAAAGAAAATGATTGACTAAAAAAAAAACAAACAACCATGCAAAGCAAAAATAAAAAGAAGGATAAAACCTCCAGAAAAAGAGTTAGATAAGGGTTTTTAAACACCTTGTTTTTTCGGAAGAAAAATGAATATGAATTAAAGTAACTTCATAATGCAGAAAAAAAATCCAAAACACACTTAGACAAACAACATCAAAGCCATAGAAACAAATTTAAACTAGTTTAAAACTTTCTGTGCTATTCCTATTCTTTTTTAGTATCATTTTAATGCAGTTAAAAGTAAACAGTATGAAACCTTGCTTCCATAGGTCTCAAACAGAGTTTAGCCACTAAGTTCTATGAAACTGGAATTTAAAGACTGAATACAAGGCAAAGACACTTTGTTGGAAACAAAAGACTTTAGCAACTCAAATATCAAAGAGGAAAAAGCTGCAAGCTGGATGCTCTCATTTCCTTAAAAATTTAAGGATCCCTGTATCTAAAAGCCGAGGTCAGCCTTCCATATTCCCCCAGCAGCACGCATGGAGGCAGTCTCTGGAAGCACCAGACCATCTGAAAGGCCTTTTTTTGCCCAAGTCTCCTGCTGTTTTCCCTCTGTTGACTCGCCTCCCTCTGTGGACAGCTGCGGGACACCTGTGACCTGCTGTGTTTTACTCCAGTTGTCCCCCAGCTGGTGCTATAAGGTGGACTTTGCTTCACTTAACACCTTTGTCTCTACACATCACCGGTGTATTGCAGTATCTATAGTAGCTGTAGTATCACTATTACTGAACTTCGGCTTTCTTTAAAGTCACTGGAGGGAAACAGGCTTTTGCAGGTCACAACATATGTCCCCAGATGTTCATGTCTGCATTACGAATCATGCCTCCATGACTCTAAAGGATGTCTGCAAAAGGCAATAAAAACGTACATGGATATCTGCAATTAGTCAGATAAATCCTACTCCCTCTAGCAAAAGTTGTAGACCTTACAGAGCATTCTCCACTTTCTATCACGTTCAGATTAATTTAGTATTATTTCAGTAAGGTAAAGATTACACAACCCTGCACCTGCAAACCTTCACTAGTAAAAATTACATTAAGTACATATTTCATATTTTTATATTTCATGAAACACATATTTCTCAAGGTTAAAGCGGGGGACATTTAAATATCCTCTGTTTCTATTTGACATAGTAATCTAGAGTTTAGCAGTGATTTGATCACAGGAAAAAAATTGCAGTCCCTACAAGAAAAACAGTTCTTAAAAAAGCCCAAACAAAACCACTGCAGATATTGATACTACTGTGAAAATGGGCACTGTACTATGGAATCCAGATCTAAAGAAAAAAATACTGCTAGAATAAAGGGAAATATTAAGGTGAAAAAAACTACTGTGCATTAGGTTTGAATTAATTTTTCATAGCACATGATTAGACTTGAATATCTGATCTTTCTCTATTAGGAAAACGAGGATGTGATTGATGGAAAGTGAACATTTTAATATACACCCCCCAGATTTTGGCAAGATACTTTTTCTGGGTTCTCAGAATCATCTTCTGCCCCAAAGCATATTCATAAATCATTCAATGTTGTTATAAAAATGGCTGGTTTCCACAGGAAATCTCGTTTCTGAGGCCCTGGAATGATGCAGTAGACTGTTTTATTACATAAAACTTGTAGCAGATTAATCAATCTGGAGAATTTAGGTCTTAATTTTAAAAGTAACACTAAAATGCTTGCTAACTTTTCCACAGATAGTTGAAATGATTACCTATTCGTGTGTTTCAAAGTATTGCATGATTATCACAAAGCTTCATCAACTTCTCAGTTGAACGTTAAGGATTTTATATGAAATAAATTGCTGAAAATCACAGCTACGGCAGAATATCTGGACACACTGAAAGAACCATAGTATAAAGAAAAGTCACAAAAACTTGAAGGAAATATCTATTATTGTGAATATACCAGTGTTTTAAGTAGTTCTTGGCTTTTTTTCTTCAATGGAAAACAAGTCCTTGATATTTTAATTGTTTATTCATTTTTCAGAGTTTTCTTAATTCCTTACATGTTAGTATTATAGCTCTCTCCCTACATAGATAGTTTCTGGATGAAGACCTACTGAACGTTGTCCACCAGGGTTGATGTCAACACCTTACTTCCCTCCAGCAGTGCCTTTTCTTTCTATTTCCATTGTTCGTCTTTCCTGGTGGCTGAAAGATTGCACAGAGCAATTTTAACTTGGTAGCATGCTGTTAACTGAAGAGTATAGCAAATTAGTGTAAATTACAGGGTTTTTTACAATGTACACTACAAAGTTCTCAGCAAACTATCTATGGAGTTCCAAGAAAACAGGCTGAATTCCACAGTTTTACCACAAAATGTACTATTGAGATCAAGGGGATTTGTATCTTAGGAGCAGGAAGAAACATCACAGACTAAACTGCATTTTCCTCATACAGCCAATACAATATCACTGATGTCAAAGTGATTTTCAGAGGGAATTCAAAAAACCTAAATTTGCTAATAAGTTAATAAACAATGAGGGGAGGAACTACCAGTTGGATAAGGGAGGAACACCTTATTGGAAGAAAGAGAAGTGCAGTGTAAAAAAAAATCAAAGGAAAATACTAAAAGTAAATAATGTGATGACTAGAAAAGAAAAAAAAAGAAAAGAAAAAAAAAAAGGGTAAGAGATGGGAGGTAACAGCAAAGGAAAAGAAAGTGGATAACAAAACCAGACAGGGAAAATCCATCCTATCAACAAAGGCCCTTTTTTATTTCTCCAGAGTAATTTTATCTGTATATACCTGAATCTTGAATCATATATAACATTTCTTTAGCTTAGACCTCTCTGCTGTTTAACTATATTTCTGAATTTATTAATGAATATCTCTTCATAGGGCCACGAGCTAGTAGAGGTGGTCCTCTATTTGCAGCACAGCTCAAGCTACTGTCAGTATCAGGTGTCACAAAAATTAAATTTCTACTTTCCAAAAAGGCTTTTCAACTACTTCTCCGACATTATAATGAGTTGCCCAATCTGTTGAGAGGCCATCCTCAGTGGGAGCGGCCATCCCTGCTTTGGCCATCCAAACTAAGAGGAAGTTTGGCCACTGAGATAGTTCATGTGCATGGAATGGGATACGGTACCAAATAATTCTCAAAGTGTTGCAGAAAACCAGTTTGTATGGTTCACTTCCTTGTGAACAGAAAAGGACAGGAGTAATCCATACTGTTCTCAATGACTTTGATAAAACCTTTGTATGATATTGTCTCATAGACGTTCTGTATGTGTCACTATACGTCATAGCAAAAATAATTTTTCAAAGGTATTAGTTTTATTTTTACTGTGTCTATTTTTGTATTGTAATACTTGTGACGTGAGGTTCAGATCTACTGTGAAGCACTCATGGGCATTATTAGAACCTTTAAAAATTGCCTNAAAAAAAAAAAAAAAAATCCTATTTCAAACTTTTTCTCGCTGAAATCTGTCACAACTTATGCTGGATCTTATTAGGGAGCAGACTTGTCTTCTTTCCATAGAAATTGCTCAATACCCTTTCCTGGGTCTTAGGTAAGAAACAATGATACATATAAATCAAGAATCACTAAAATCCAGCCAGGAATCATCTATCTGTGAGGCAACGGGTACTTTGAGTGGGATCAGTTGTCTGTGTCTGAGCTCCTCACCTAGACTCTTTCAGTAGCCAAAGGACAGAAACAGGTGTCTATCAAGCATGATACTTCACAGCCCAAAGAAATGATAAATCTCCACTAAAACAGGTGAGTCAAATTGTATCTTGAGTGTCTTTTTCTCTTCCTTGACTATAAAAAGAGCCTAGCGTGGTTAGCTCTGATGCAGACACCTACACTGTGAAAGTTTTAATCCAGATGGAATGAATTTCATCATGTATTACTATCTGTAGCTGGACTATAAGTATTATTATTGGATTATCACACTAGCACCAACAGGAGGTAACTTGGAGCCCTGCTGTACCAAGTGTTATACAAAGAAACAGTAGAAGAAACTCCCTGACCCAGAGAATAGATGAGAAAGAAAAATAGCAGTAATATACTTATTTTACAGGTAGGTGACAGAGAGGCAGACTAACTAAACTCCTCACAGGTAAGAGTTTGCTTTATGTAGCTGCAGAGTATTTAGTGCAGTGTGGCCCCCGGATGCGATTCTTAGGTGTTAGTGCACTGCTGATTAAAGCAATAATATTTAGCAAAGGCCCAGAGGGAATCTGCAGAAGACCCAGTGACTGAACCCTTCTTTCCTAAGCCTTCATCCAGTGCTTAATCACAAATCTATTATTCGGATTTTATTTTTCTAAGGTATTCTTTACAACTACAACTGATGCATTTCTAAGTGCTTGACTGGTTCCTACATTAAATCAAGCATTCATTTTGCAAATAAACCCCCAGCAAATATGGATGAAGACCAACATGTTAAAGCATAGCCTGGGGAAAGAAAATCGGTCCTGATATTGTTCATAGCTGAAGAGGATTTTGTTACCCCACTTTTCAGTTCACCAATCTTACCAAGATTTATAGATTCTTTATTTGGTGTTTAATTTAAATTAAAATTAATTTCATTTTATAAAAAAAACAAACAAACAAACAAACAAAACTTCTACCAGCATTCAAAAGCAAGGAGAGTTATTTCAAAATATATAGAGTATTTGCAAATAATTCCACATGTTAATACTTGATATTAACTGAATAACAGAAAAGAAGGAGTAGTTTCAGCTCTGGAATTATTTTCTGCAATTAAGTCATACATGATCTTTAATTGTTCTCTCTAAAATCTCTCTGTCTAATTTTCTCATGATTGCATACTTCTATTTATAAACAATATTGTCTTTATTTGAAAATAGTCTAATTTTACAGACCACACCATTTCCTGATGTAATATATTAATAACATTCTTAAAGTTTCCAAACGCAGGTCTGCATAATCCTTTTTAAAATATCTCAGATGTAACCAGTTATTTATTTTGAAATTAATTCTATGTGTAGCAGGTACAAAACATTGGCAGTTTGCTCTATAAAAGGAATACTTTTAATTCTCTTATAGTCATTAGCATTTCAAAAACAAGTGAGTCTTTGATATCTTCTCCCCTCTCCCTCTTGTTTCCCCAGTTGTTTGTTGGTATGGCATGCATACTGAAAAGGAAACAGAGTATTTGATTAAGAGATACTTCTTCAGAGTATGATTGTCTCTCCTGAATGCTGTTGCTTCACCTTTCTAAAATGCTCACTGTAACTTAATAGGGAATGAAGGGGACCCAAAACTGCAAAAGCAGCAAGTCACAAATGGTAATGTGTGGAGCTTTTTGCCCTACCTGATTTGGATGTAGTCGGGTGATGGTGAGAAAGGGACTGGGGTGGAGAAAGGCAGAGAGGGAAGGACAAGAACAGTTTTCACAAGATCAAGACAATGCGTCCAGTTATAAAACACTGTGCCACAAGGACTCCAGTCCTTGTCTCTTTAGAGAAAGAAATAATATAGCTGGAGAGGAAATTTAAACCACTTTTTCTTTTTAACTAATGCATCAAGTTTCTTTGCCACAGTCACGTTAAGTTCTCATTACAGTGTTTTGCCATTAAAAACAGTAGTCTCCTAGCAGCTTCTCCTGAGAAGCAACAAATGGCAAAAGGCACCTTGTATGGGCCAACAGTAGCACAGGACAACAAAATGGTATGTGGTATTTTCTGAAAAAATACTGCAAATATTGCCATTTTTAAAAAATCAAATCCTAACCTGCCTTTAGGTTCAAAGACAGTTACAGGGAATATGCATTGTTACTTTAGTATCCAGATGTTTTCAGTTTTAATCAGATTTCAATGATCTGATGAAATCTCTTTAGTGAAAGTCTGGAGATTTAAAATCTGAAACTGAGATGCTTAAAAACTCAGTCCAGTTACGTGCCCGAAGAGTGACTGGAGACTTACTTTTTCAGATTTTGCTTTTGTTTGTTGCATATCAGAAAATGAATTTTGTAGTTCTGTATCTTACATACTCGGGATTTGTAGAAATTCCAATAACTCAATTTTACAGAGTATTGCTCCATTGAAAAGACATTACAATGACTTTTTACAGTGAAATATGTTAAATTAATTTTTACATACATTTGCTCATTAAGTGTATTTCTTGAGCTTCATAAAAGAACTGCCTGTTCTTGGCTTTAGCTGATCTTGAGGACAGGAATAAAAGACAACCTCTGAAATAGAATAAAAGCTATCATGAAATTATAAATAAATTTTTTTCTCTGTTTTTACCTTGTACATCCAATAAGCTTGATAATAATACACTTCTTGCAGTACACCTTGACAGCGAACCAAAAAGGACAATAGATTTGGAAGTTGAGCCTTCCTCAAAGACAGTTCCACTTGTTTGATAACAAAAGAGGTCTGCTTTTAAATTCAGTTGGGCTTACACCATTGTTTGCAACTGATTTAGGATTCTGCTTTGTGAAAGATAATAACCTCAAGTTTGAAAAAGATTGGATTTGCAAAGGATCCAAATAAATATTTGAAAAATGTAGATATAAGAAACAAAAATATCTGCTACTTGACTTAGTGAGAAGTATCTGATTAGTGAGTGAGAGAAGAGATACATTTAAAAATCAGGTTGTGGATGGAGAAGGGACAGTAAACTTTTTTTTATTTACGGTAATTTTAAATCAGTATGGTTTTGTGTCAATTCTTTTTTCTGTTTCTGAGTTGTCATATATTCAGTAATAATGTGTGCAGTAGCATAGGATCTTCCATCCAAGAATCTTAAATATTCTACAGATTAATTAATGTCACATCTTAATAGCACCAAAATGGAATTTCTGAACAGGAAAGCAGAAATCTAGGAAATTGGAAGCATTTAATTTGATTCAACACAGGAATAGAACTCAGAATCCCATATCTGAACTCTCTTGGTTGTGAACAGCCCTATACAAAGAAGCATCATCATTGTCCTTTTTTGTTTTCTTTACAGAGTTCTGGAAGTTGGCTATTTTAAAATATTTCCAGTGCTAGTAACTTCTGAACAGGCAATTTTTCTGCCTTTTTTTATATGGATTGCTTAATTCATCAGCATGAAAATTAACTACAAAGAAAACTGAATTTTGTTTAGGGGGTTGGACTTTGTTTAGCAAAATACAAATTTCTACAGCATCTGTTGTTTCCATGCTCTGTGTAATACTGCATTTCCAAAGGATTTTGTATACTGTGTACAGCTCCATGCTTCAGAAGACAGGCACATAAACAATAGATAATTGTTTTCCTAATAAATATGATTGATAAAATCCCTCTCACTTTTGTTATTTATGTGTCGTTAGGATGGCTAGAAAGACTTCACAGCATCACTCAGTCCCAACTTTAATGGCAGTATTATTTTTCTAGTTCTGGATTCTTAAAACACTGTCATAGCACTGGAACATATAATAAATGCGAACTGCACTTTTGCTATATGATGAAGCAGCGCTCACAACTTGTCACGTAGTCATGAATGTGGTGCCTAGTACAACACTTTCTAATTTGCAGTAATTAATTTTTCACTTAAATTCCGTTACATTATGGCTACATCACTGCTGCTGTCGCTATTACCTTCTATTGCTCGCTTTTTTTCACATTTATCATAATAACTAGCCAGGGATCCTTTTGCAGACTTCTGTATTGGACTCTGTGATAAAAACAATTTAACATCCTGCTCAATGTTATGTACAAACTCTTTCTCCAGTATTTCAACTCCTAAGAAAATATCTGTGTATGTCTTGTCTACTTTAGCTCTGTAGAATATATATATATATTTTTATATATATTAAATACAAAAAATAAAAAATTATGTCATATGTTTAGGACTTTTCTCGCAGCAAAGCATAAGAAAACCCAAGCTGCATGCTGTTATTAGGTTTCTGAAGGACAGTTCTTGTCCTGTCCTTGATCAAATAACAGCCTTTCATGACAGCAAAACCACAGCAGCCAGTCTGTAAGCAAGAGCTTAATAACGTGTATTGTGCTGTGATTTCTAACCTGACATGGTCCAGATTAGTTTTAAGAACATATCAAAGTAAATTACAATAGCAGTCCTGGGAATGGTTTTGTATTTGTTTGCACGCTGTTAAAATGTTTTAATTGGTTTCAGAAATCTGTTGACATAAAATAATTCAATACATTATGCTGCCTCTAACAATAAACTCTAAATTACCTTGTACCTTCTCTGTAGTTAAGCACAGTATGTTATACAGTGAGTATCTGGAATACTTATTTTACAGCATACTAGGCAAAAGCTTTGTATTACAGGCACACACACATTGTCTGTGCACCTTGGAGTGTTGCATGTATTATGAATGATTCAAGAATGGTAAATACATATTTTGTATTGAAATACTGAGCAATTTGTGGCAAACTGCAAAATATAAACTAGAACCTATAATGAAAGCTCCAGTCTAACTCGCACTTTCTGTTCCAGTCAAATTGTGGTATAATTTAAACAGAGAACTGGTGCAATGCATTCAGTTGAATTTCCATTAGATCTCTCTGCTGTCACTAGGAGGTATATCTGGTAGGTAACTTCCCAGACAGTGCCTGCTGTACTGTCCCAAGTTAACAGCTTTGAAGAGAAGCCCAGATACAAAAGATATTAACTTGTACTGCACATATGTGGTAAAAGTAGCATTGGGACTTCCCTAGGCTATAAATACAACTGGAAGATGGCTAGGGATGGCAGGGCGCCAGTAAATTTTGCCTCCCTAATCTCAGAATGCTGGGATGTGCCGCGACGTTAATTGAACTGGTACTAAAAAGGAACCTTTCAGATTTTCAGTATACCTAAAGAGAAATCATTCACTTTAAAATTAATAATACCAGGCAAAACATTGGTAAGGAAATGCAAATCCATTTAAGATGTAAGGTTATTTTTGCATTTTTTGAGGTTGGATATTTCTCTCCTAGCAGAATCTGTCACTAAAGACTGCTTATTTTTAAAGCAAAAATGGGAAAGCTTTTGAAAACATGAAAACACAATTTTTCAAAAACGTGCTTGTTTTCCCCAGCAAATAAGAAAATATGAGCTTCTCCCTCTTTCCACCAGGCAAAAGCCTGCTGCCCTTTTAACATGGTGCTGAACACGTTGGTGCACTTTGGGTCTGTATGCCGGGTGGGCAGGTCTTACATCAGTCTCCCGGGAACAGAGGAAGGTGGAAAAGTCATTCTAAACAGGGTTGCAGCTCAGCTGAGCTAAGACCCTAGACCTTGGGAATGGAAGAAGAATCTCAGCCAGCTCTGGAGTCATCTATTTCAGGACCCGTTCTGCCATCTATTTCTGGAAGGCAGGTTCCAAGGGTGGATTGAATGGAGGCAGCTAACAGCACTACAAAACAGTCCTGGATCTATCCTCCCAGAATAGATGTAGATGAAGAGAAGGCTGCAAGGCTCAGTGCTCACCTGCTCCAGGCTGTGACTAGCTGCAACATTCATGCTGAGATCTGCTGCTGATTGGGGGGGACACAGCAGTCAGGAGCTTGTAAAGCCATGCACTCAGCTCAAGGTTTTAATGTATAGCATGTAGCTGGCAACTTACTTGCAAAGGAAGCTATGAGGGTCAGTGTTTCAAAATGGGTAGAAGAGTCTCCTGCACTGAGGGACGAGACATGAGGAAGACACCCTGTGAGGATGAGCACTGTTAGCAGAGTAAGCCACTATACTATTCCACCCTAAATTGAACATGGCATCTTTTATAATAGCTTGCGCATGTGAACTCTGAGGGACGAGTGCAGGGAGTCTGGTGTGTCACCTGAAGACAGCTGATATGCTCTGAATGTCCTCAAGAAGGCTGAATGGTTCCATGAGACCATTTTTGACACTTCAGGATCTTCAGATTCCTTTTACAGTCATTAAAATATTCTGAAGTATGCCATATTTAGAGGAACGGAGGCTGTTTCAAAGGGACTAATTATCAAATATGCTGTTTTCCCTGAAGCCTGTTTCAGTTAACGATGCTCTTCAGGGACCAGGAGAACCTACATGTGAGGTTTAAATATAACTGCAGCCACATTCTTCAGGTTCTTCTTTGGGGAGTGGATGGAACTGCTTTAGAGAGACAGGTGTATTCTCTTAGGACCAAACAGAGCTTTTGAAGGGGAGTAAGTACTGCTGCTGTTCTCCAAGTGTATCACAGTCCTCTTTCTTCTATTTCCAGGCTTTTTTAGACAGAGGACCTGATAAGGAAAAGTTATTTAATCATAACAAAAACTTGTGGAAAGGCTTTATAGAAGGAGTATTCTTTGTCAAATTTTATTTTGGTAACTAAGACTGTGAATTTTAGGAAAATTAAAAGACGATTTTGGTATTTGTCCACAGCACTTTACTATGAACTCGATGTGTTTAGGCAGCTTTGGAATCAAGGTTACATAGACTCAAGGCAAGCAGTGACTCCAGTCATCCTTTCACAAACCATGATGAAATCTAAAGAGACAGGGAAAGAAGAAAGCATAATGTTGATGGACCTGACTACATAATTTTCTTTGAGTTATTCTAGGTTATTCATGGATTATCAGTTTCCAGACTAAAGCAGAATTCTGTAAGATGTATTGGTGTAAAAAATCTCAATGGGGCAATTAGGAGTGTGATTTCTAGCCCTGTGAAGAAGACAAAGGAGAAAAGAAATAGCTTCTGTTGCTTTCATAGAATCACAGAATCATAGTTTGGGTTGAAAGGGACCTTTAAAGGTCATCTAGTCCAACCTACCCTGCAATGAACAGGGACATCTTCCACTAGATCAGGTTGCTCAGAGCCCACTCCGACCTCACCTTGAGTGTTGCCAGGGATGGGGCATCTACCACCTCTCTGGGCAACCTGTGCCAGTGTTTCACCACCCTCATTGTAAAAAATTTCTTCCTTCTATCTAGTCTAAATCTTCCCTCTTTGTGTTTAAAGCCATTACCCTTGTCCTATCACAACAGGCCCTGCTAAAAAGTTTCTCCCCACCTTTCCTGTAGACCCCCTTTAAGTACTGGAAGGCTGCTATAAGGTTTCCCTGGAGCCTTCTCTTCTCCAGGCTGAACAACCCCAAATCTCTCAGCCTGTCCTCATAGGAGAGGTGTTCCAGCCCTCGGATCATTCTTGTGGCCCTCCTCTAGACCCGCTCCAACAGGTCCATGTCTTTCCTGTGCTGAGGGCTCCAGCTCAGCAAGCTATGCTAATCCAGCTCTTTGCTGTGCCTCAAAATCTCTATCACGTTCAAGATTATACAAGTCAATCAAGAAATTATGATCAAAAAGAACAATGTGCTGAAGTCTTGTTGTTTGGGTATTGAGAACACAGATTTATAGTTAAATTCTGCTTGTACATTATCTACGTAGAGTCTGTCCTACTAAGGCTAACACCTCAGAATAGATTCTAGCAAAATGTTTAAATGTACAATACAAAAGTTCAAATGAATTCTGAAAAGGCAACATATATTCTTCTTTGGGTTTCTTTTTCTTTTTTTTTACTCTAAAGGTGAAAGCACCTACATATAATTTCGTGATTTTAAGTTTTACAGGAAAAGAAAGAAATGCAAAATGCATTGTAATGCACAAAGTAATTTTTTTTCGTATTAACAATGTAAACAAATGAGCCAGTTCTTTTGAATATAGGGTGAAAGGAGTTTAGATTGTCAGAACTTTATGGTAAATCTTTAATACAAAAAGGCTTCTTAGTGTGAGGCTATGATGTGATTTATTCTTGTTTTGAAGGCCTTAAAATGAATTGTACTTTGGACTTTTTACTCTTCCTGACTGGTCTATCTGCTGGCAGGACACTGCGTTCATTTCAACTGGAATGTTTCATACTGATTGTTCAGTTCAAAAGAAGAAAAGTCCTTACCAAAATATTTCATTTTAAGAAATAATACAGTAAAAATGAGAAGATCTGCTCCTAGCTGCCAGGAAACTGTTTAAATATAAGGCAAATTTTGCTACATTTAGGGGACACAATACAATCTCAGTCTTCCTGTGACGCATATAAGTTAGGAGAAGTTCCACTGCCCATGAAGCTACACAAGTTTATAACTGTTATGAGTTGCTTCAAGATTAGACTTATTATGATGAACAGTAACACATTAAAGTTAATGATGACATTTCATTTGACATTTGGTGGTTTATAGTTTCTCATTCAGGCTTTTCCAGATAGACTCTAACAATGGATGTGGTAAAGGGTAAAGAAGACTCTGGAAATAGTGATACTTGAAAAGGTCATCATGATTTCTCTATGTACGGAAGAACATTTGTTTAAATAAAACGCACTTGTTATTAAATGTCCTTTGTATATTGGCACGTACATAATTTCTGATATACTGTTTAAGTTATCGTTTTCAGTGGGCTGAACAGTTGAGAAAAGAAGTTGTCCTTCCTAGACTGAGAAGCACTATCTGTCGTTCTGCTTACATCTTTCTATCTTCACATAGTCAATCACTTTCAACACTAAGTCTCATTAAGTCCACCCTAAAAGTTGAAAAAAACATTACTTCCTTCTGTTTTTAAAAGCTACTTTCAAAGACACCAAGCACGGGAATTCTTCCTTGAACAACCACATAGATAAAGTTTCAATCTTAGTGTATTCTGAGCCTGAAGAAGACCTTATATTTTGAGTATGTGTAAACTAGTCTGGATACAAAACAATAGTCCATATCCTCTTTCTTGTTACGTATCTGGAGATGTGACTGGCATATGACAAAAATGCAGGCACTCCTGCCACATGCTGGGAGCTCTTCTGGATATGTGACAGCACAAGGTTATGTAATTAAATGTCTATTTCCATGTTCTTTGTGTAATGGAAGGAAAAGAAAAAAAAAAAGAAAGATAAAGAGTAAAGCATCCAAACAAGCTGTCCAGCCCAAGCAGGATAAAGGATATTCCTTAACTAGTTTTGAAAGTGCCCAGGATGAATTATTCTCAAGGGAAGGATGTAGCCTGCAGGGCACAGGATGGGTAAACCTGAGTTAATGTACCGTGTTATCACTGAAGTAATTTCCAGATGGCATCTACTGGTATTTCTGAGGGATGAATGTGTGTCTCCCCTTCTCTTCAGAAAAGCCCACCCTGCACCAGTCACAGCTAGGAGAGCAAGCGAGACTCTGACTCTATATTTCCATAAACTCAATTCATATTTTCAAAAGAAAGTCTCTTATTAAGTGATAAGTATACATACTCGGCCATAATCCCTTTAAGAAGAGCAAATAACACCATGACTTTTCAGTTTATGAAGAGGACTTATTTCAGGCAGAAAGTTTGAACTGGGAAGGGTTACATGCATATTATATTGTTATTTTGAAGTTGAAGGACCTTATAAGAAACAAGCAATTGCACTGGCTGAAGTGCTGAAACAATTCTTCTGAAGTGAAATGTAAACACTATCAGCGGCTGTTGAGTAGCAAGAGAAAAAAGCTTTGTTCTTATCTCTGAAAGTGCTAGAAAACGCTTTCCTTAGCGTTTTTAAGATTAAATGTTTCAATGAGTGTAACTTTCTGTTAAAGAAAAAAGCACGACTTGATGAGTTTGGTCATCCTGCAGGTGTGACATTCACAGAACTGGTAATATTGGCGTACAGACATGGTAATAGTTTAACTCCTCTTCCAGGTTGCTACAGCTGTCTTCTCCCAATGTGTAAGTAAGTGTGGTGAGAATTTCTTTTACCTTTGGGCTATTCCTCCTGCAAAAAGAGAATTGCGTGCCGCGGAGACTGCACAAGGCCTTTTGTCTTTCCTTGTTATGTTGCCTTTGCTTGTTCTGATAATTCCTCGGAGTGTATAGGTGGAGGTGAGAGGGACCTTTTCTTTAGGATGTTTCACTGGAAAGAGAAGAAAATTACAGTTGCAGACTACCTAAAGCCTTTTAAACTCCTCAGTCTTTAATGTCAAACCGAGTTAATTATCAGAAACTCATCTCTTCAGCTGTTTATCTGCAGGAGCTTTTTGGTTTGTCTACATTTAGGCAGATCATGGCTAATTCTTGGTGTTGTTTATCACATGGCACTCCAGACTGTGACAAGCAAGTGATTCTTTTACTTCAAAATGGTCTTGCCTATAATTCCAACCTGCGTTTTGACATATATTCCCAGACCGACAGCCATCTTCCAGCTTTCTTCTGGAATGTCAGTTTTAAGCTTTTGATTTTGTTTGCTTCTGGTTTACATCTGTTTGGTAGTTTACTCACATTTCACTAGCTAGAAATTTTATTATTCCCCACAGGTGTTTTCTTTTTTGTTTATTTAGGAATTTTAGTCTAGGCAGGACCAAAAAAATAGTTTTGTATTACTTAAGTGACTGTATAGTATTAGTTGTGATCTTTCTATAAAACTGTCAACATCATTCTTTTGTACTATATTATGCTTTGTGTACTGTTATATCTCTGAAGCCATAATATTCTTTCCTCAGAATACTTAATGTTTGTTCTGCTGGTTATCTGTCTCAGCAGAGAGAGGAGCAACTACCAAACTTTTAGATTTTTTGCTATACATCTATTTAGATTAATATTAAAACAGCACAGGCATACAATAAGGATCAAAGTAGGTTTCTTGCTTGTAAATTAGGATGTACAGACAACAGTGGAAAATGAAGTTCATTAATAGTTTGTGTTGATATCAGAAATGAAGGCATTCCAGGATTCAGCAAAGGTGCTGATATTGTCTATGCTTTCATAACATTTGTTCACTAGGAACTTGATTGCTGTTGACTATTACTGGAAGAATTATAATATGAAAATTATT
This sequence comes from Ibidorhyncha struthersii, assembly GCA_013398815.1. Taxonomy (NCBI): domain Eukaryota; kingdom Metazoa; phylum Chordata; class Aves; order Charadriiformes; family Charadriidae; genus Ibidorhyncha; species Ibidorhyncha struthersii. Next base: position 103,546 of record VZSZ01004729.1, on the reverse strand, counting down.
TTCTGCCACTATCAGTAAAGACTGTATTTCGAAGAAGAGCCCTAGGCAAGAATCCTTGGAACTGTGTTTTTCTGGAAAACTTCGGAGCATTCCATAGTAGTCTTGATATTAAGTCCTAAGACTCCGCTTTTTATTTAAATGCAGTCCAGAAAGTAAGCGCAATTGAAATAACCGTCGGATTAATATCTAAAAATTTAAATTTTAGTGCATATTCCTGGCATACATGCAAATATACCACCACAGATATAGAGAGAATGCTGTTTAGGAAGCAAAAGCTACTCACTATTCTGGCTTAAAAGAAGTCTGTCACAAAACAATTACATCTTAACATCCTTTCTAGCAGGATTAGATAACACTCAAAAACTGTAAATTGCCCACACATGACATGACTGCTTCACTCCATGTAATTATAAAAGTATACTGTAGTGTTTGAAACAGTGATTCCATCTAGTGACAGGTTAGATTGCACACAAATGCATGTTTCAAAACGTAATAATTTTTAAAACTCCCTGACCAACTAGGAACTGTGAAGGAAGATTTAACTGTTGTGGGTTTGTAGCCTGATCCCAATAATTGAGCCTCCAGGCAGGTGTATGCAGTTGCATGCGGTGGCGGCCAACATAGGTAAGAACAGCTTTTAATAAGGAAAAAAAGGACTTGGTGTCAGTGACTTTGCAGTTATTTCACTTTGAGGTACTTAAGTCATAAATAGGCTGTGAAAAAGTACATAAAATATCTCTTTTTTCTTTCAGAATTGCACTTTTGAAATTGATCCCAGAAAAAAATAATGAACAAGTACTTTTATCTTTAGGAGATACTCTTTTTTTTGACAGTTGACCTAAAATATCAAGGCTTTTTTTTTTTTTACTTTGCTAAGACAATATGTGTCTTTATTCCTGTCTGATGACTGAAGCATTTATTCAGATTTATGGGATAGCTAATGCCCCAAGCTGGTAGATTTGCTGTCCAGCTCAAGAGGATACACACACATTTTTTACAGCCTAAGCTTCTGGGTTCATTGCTTGCGAGAAATTCCACAAAGCGTCCTGAGAAGCATAAATACCATTTTAATATATGTACAGGTAACTAATAGTTATTGGTCATATCTTAAACAGGATAGGCTGTGGCATTCATTTTCAATGTGTTCCTGGGATGAGATACTATGTGTGCACCTAGAGGTATCACTTTCATGTAGATATGCACAATAAACAAATGCCACTGCATTACTTTATATTCGGCAGTCCATGTTTTCTGGTGTTTGCTTGTTCTTTTTGTTTCATGTTTGGTTTTTCTTTTTATCTTGTCTTACATTAAATGAAAGATGGGTAACTTTTGATAGATATACTTCAGTATATCTATACTTCAGAAGGTGTCTTCTGTCTTTCAGAATAAAAATCTCACATTTTGGATAGAAATAAGTAATGTTATTAGTTTGTGTGTTTAGGCCTGGTTATGACATATATTAGATGTAACAATAAGATCATCTATTATATCAAGCTGCTTTCTTTCTGGTGTTAAGTCTACCTATGTCTATAACAAATTGGCATGGCAGAACAGGTTAAATGCAGTTAATGTATTTCATTCAGTTTTCCTTATAGTATTACTTTAAAAATCTAGGGCGGACTTTCAGCAAAATATTTAGGAGGCAAAATTATTCTTTAAACTCCTGAGATTCATTCAGGTTAAGAACAATTCAAGAAAACACAGTCTAGGCATAAAATGTTGAAAGCACAAGTTTCTCTAAATGTCCTAAACAGCTAGCAAAACAAGTCCAAAATAGAGATCTTGCTGTTTCTGAGAAGGATGATCTGAAGTCTAAAATCTTTTGGAATTCAAAAAACTAGATTTCTTGTGCCCAAGGTGGTGACATCACATCGAACTTCTGCCAGTCTCTCTGTTGGTAAGGGTGCCTTTAGGTACTGGTGGACACCTTTTGCATAATGACCCATTAGCTAAAGTACCTTTCCAATCTTCTGGTATATTTGGATTCTAGACCTTCATCCTGAGGGACCTCAGGCACACGGCTCCCCTGTTGCAGAAAAATGCCCTGCTGCTGTCTTCTATGGCTGTGCTCTCTTCTGGCTCACGAGGGCTTAGAGGTCAGCATTTTCTATTTCCTAGCTTCCACCATCTAGAGGTGGTGGTGTCAGTTCAACAGTCTTCTGGCTTTGAGTCCTAGTTACGCTGTGCTGAAGTAGGAAAGTTTAATTTTTTCTACAACTTCTAATGTAGATGTCCCATTATTCATTGTGTTGGTTGCCATGAACAATAGCAAAGACTCTTCAAAATTATCTGGGTGTGGACTTTGGGGCAAACAAGTCTTAGATACTCCAGTTCTTCAGCTGATCCCTGTCCCTTACGGAAAGCATGTTAGCAGAGCAACTGCCTATAGCACATTTGCCTGTGATAACTGATACACTTAGCAGTATCCAGCTGCTGCCATTGAGAGAGGGTAAAGTTATGTGAGGAAATCTTTGCCACTCCTTCACCAAGTAGTAAGGAGGCATGCATTCCCCACACACAACCAGGATCTCCAGGGCTACCTGACCTGGTGCTGCTTTACGTGCCTCCTCTCACCAGTTGTGCAGCAACAGTGCAGGAGTGCAGGTGAGTAAGAACTGTTGCAGAAGAATGACAGAGATTTGGTAGGAGTGGAACAAAGCTTTTTAAAAAGCAGTACGTATCTGTGTAAGAATGGACAAAGGAGCCCCAGAAGGTGGTACTCTACTGCAGGGGTGTGAGGGAAGAAGAAAAGATGGTTCCTAAAGGGAAGAACGGGGAGAAGAAATAAAGAAAGAAAGAGAACACTCTCCAAACACACACACACCCCTGTGTGTACTCAAAGATGTAATTTTCCAGATCCTTCCCACCCCTTGATTTCTTCCAACCTTATGCAGTCTTTATTTCTGTCCCCTACCAGACTTATACACCCCCAGTATCTCCAAAATTTGTCAAGACTCCTCCAGTAACTGCATATTCCTTCCATGCCCTCTCCCTCCCCAGGCCAGGTCCCTTGCACCCTTTCCCACTGTTGGAAAACCACACCGACACCTCCAGTTCACCCCTGACACCTCCAGATCACCCCTAACACCTCTCCTCCCCTCCTTGTTCAGCAGGCAACCCTTGCAAAGCTTAGTCTTAGTCATAGTCCCAGTTAACCAACCCATCCTGCCTCCTTCTCGGGGAGGTCCGTCCCATGAGGACTCCCCCTACATGGCTGCCTGGTGGCAGCTCTCAGGCCCAAAACACCCTGCCCTGCCATCAGGGAGGTGCAACAGCCCAAAAAATTTCCTCCAGCCACATGGTGCTGCAAGGCAGAGAAATTGCTTGTCAGGCAGCATCTGGCCCACATACGTGTTCGTTGTCGAACAAACAGCAATCACACAGCAGTAGTTCACTGTTACATTGACATTTTATATTTCATGTTCATTTAACCCTCATATAAAGGACAGAATCACACAAAACACTGTCAGGGTATTTTATTTTTCAAGAGATTTTTGCCTTTTAAATGTACTTTGTTTAGTGATATGGGGCATTTTACAATGACAACATGAGTATCTGTGCTATTCTCCTCTTTGACCCACTCTTTGACTCTTGGGTAAAAGGTGAAGATCTTTTTCTGATTGATGGTATATATAATGAGAATTTAAAAGCACTATTTAGAAATGTCATTGTAAAATCTAGGCATATTGTCCTTTGGCTCAGAGCTCAAATGAAGCAATAATAGATCTCTTTGTTAAATCCTGATATTTCTACCTTTGCATTCAGATTATATTTTCAATGCTGAGTATACTGTGTAAGTAATAGAAAATCAGTCCTCTTCAGAAAATAAGAATAGGAATGAGGAGTGGGCAGAAAAAGCTTAGGAGTCAAACCAGCGCTTCTATGAGGGGAAACAGTAGTTGAGATTTGAAAAGGGCTGGGAGCTACCTGAAGTAGGAATGTCTCTTACTGCCCTTGCGAGAAGCTGCCCAAATATGATCACCAAGTGGGAAAAAAAAACTGCATTTATATAGGGTGGATGGAGGCTTTAGTTTACCAGATGAATTCTCTCCAGACTGTCTGTTGTGAACAAACTCGATACAAGTCAGAGCTCCTCTTCCCTGACAAGACTGCTCATAAATCACCGCACCAAAAGCATAAGCAAGCTCCATCCAGAAGCTACAGGACCTCTACAAATGGCTTCATGTGGGAACTGAAGGCCACCATGGTGCCGCACACAAGATCAGGCAGCAGGAAGACTTTCTCTCCGTGGAGGTGGGATGCACTCCGCTACAGGAGAAAACAGGAGTCAGGCAGAGAAGGGATAATGGAGTAGGAACCACAGAAGAAAACAAGCAAGAGTGAGTAAAACTCACAGGGAGACACAGCAGTTTGGGATTTATGGGAACGTGAAGGAGCAGAGGAGAAAATAGTCAGCAGTAAGAGGGAAAGAGGAGCAGAAGGTCTGCAGGAAGAGACAGATGCATAGCAAAGTGAAAAACGATAAGAGTGAACATAATTGGACAGGCCAGAGCAGGAGCTCAAGGGGAATTCCAGCGGAGGATGGCAGCACCTGCAGCTACACCCTACATCCCTGTTACCCCACCCACCACTCTGTGTAGTGGAGGGTAGGGTGACTCTGCTGTGTTGCAGCTTTCTTTTCCTTTTTTTTTTTTCCTTTAGTGAGTACTAAAGATTTGAAAAAGTGGGCAAAGAGCATTCCTCTACAGTAAACACATAACTTCTCCATCCATCCAGTGGCACGCTTTGCACTCCTGCAGTGATTTTCATTCTTGCTTTCAGCCAAAGCACCGTTTATTCTAGCCCTCTGTGCCTGCAGACAGGCAGGGAGCATCACTGCATCAGGGTGGGCACAGGAGCTCAGTCTGCCTCTTGCTAGAAGGGCCCCAGTTTGTGCCTTGTGGCAGCAGCTTCTCCCTGAGGACTAACCCTGGCCACAACAGTCTGCAACCTGACCTTGGGAGGCAGTCAGCTTCTTGGAGCTCTTAGACTACAGATCCTTCCCAGGATTTGCCTACCCACAATTTTATAACTGAATTTGTTGCCCTGAATGAAGGAAGAGTCCCACTCACAAACACACACACATGCACATTTGTCAAATTCATCCAAATTCATGTTTCATATCATACTAACTCAAAGATGTAAAAAAGAATATATTACAGCCAGCGCTAAGACTATACATTCCTGCTTACAGAAATGGGAAAGGAATATCCAATAATGAAGTCCAGCCTTGGAGTGTGCTAGGCATTGGGTTTCTTTCTGAGTTGTCATGTAGGATTTTTGAGGCTTGCCTTTGACGTGAAAGCTGATGGGCTGACACAGTAGCTTTTCCCCTCCTGATCTTGTTGAGCTGTCCTCCACAGTGCCTGAAGAACTGGTGACCTGCTCAGCTGCCGGGGATAGCCAGGCTGGGGAGCTCTCAGCAGCTGTTTCCTCCCCGTGTCCTTTTGATCAACATGGATTCCATTTTCCCTCCTGATTCTCTTCCTGAATAGGTACATACTGCTGTTCAATGCAAATGTAATAAGTGAGTGCTCTTCTCCACTCTTTATTCAGGGGATTTCTCCCAGTTTGCGCTCTTGCTGTGTTTTTGACTTAGCACTTTTTGCTGGTGTAATCCTCCTGCCTTAAATGGCTTTCCTGTGAGATTACACTGCTCTCAGAACCGTTACAAAACATTATAAATCGCATACCATAAAAAGTCTTCATTGTACTACATCTTCTCAAGCTCAGAAGATTCAGATTGTTTTTAATGTTTTAGAGAAACCATGTGCCATCTGTGGCAAGGGCGACAGACTGCTTTGTCTGAACCTGCTTTCCTCTTATTTATTCTCAGTTTTATGCAACACCTCCCCAGTGTTCCGTATACTGGGAAAACAATCACGATGCAAAATAAAATATTCAGAAGGTAGGAAATGTCAAGATTAACTTCACTGTGGCAATTTTAATCTCTCCCCTTTTGCCCTGCAAGTGCCTACTTATGAAGTTTATTAAAAATCTTTCTTAACGCACAGATTAACGTTAGGTTGCTCATTGAGTCCTCAAGCCCTTTCACTGTGAACGAATCACTAAACTTAATCCTCTGAAAATCAAGTAGTACAAAAGTCAACACTGGTGTCATGAATCTATAACATTGCCTCTTTACACAATGCTTGATGTGTGTTCAAGCCTTTACCCTCATTGATGCTCAAGACCTCAGACTGCAGGGTAAGTCTACTACTTTACTAACATAGATTTGGGTTTAGATCAAATATAACACAGGGAGCTATCTACAGTTTGCCTGTAGTTAAACCTGGCCATATAACACACAAAGTTATCTGCAGTCTGGCTATAGTAAAACCTACTCATGCAAAGCTTATGACCCTCGGGAAACCATTACCTCTTCTATGCTCTTGCCCTGACGATTTTTCCCAAGAAATAGCAGAAGAAAGGTGAAGGACACCACCGCTGAGTATGCCACATTCATCTTGATGCTTTCTGTGGCCAGGAGATATCATATCTGCTTATTTCAGAACCAAACATAAAATAAATACCAAATGTCAATCAACACCAAACCAGCTTATTGCAGTGCTGTTTGGCAAGCATTTAACAGAAAGTAAAGCTTGAGCTGAGCCATAGCAGGAATGAAACTCCTATATGAAAACCAAAGGGTACAAAACTCAAAAATTTTAACATGAAAGCAGGATTGCTAAAATGCTAAAAAATTAATGTCTTAGTATTCAGTTATCAAAAAAATGAAAATTATTATTTTAGCCCGATCATATAGACACCCAAATGCTGTAAATTCCCTTTTCCTGCTTAGGGACTGAGTTGAGGCAGACACAGAGATCACAACTGTGAGCTGTTGACGCTGGTCTGAGCTCATGGCTTTGCATGGGTTTGGCGGACTCACGGTGTTCTGAGTTTATCAGTTCTTGCAGACTCAACAGACTCCAGAGGTTGTCAGTCCTTGGGAAACTTTCCCACACTATTTTCTCAGTGTGCATTTTCCTTCTCTCCAGCCTGCTGTGTTCCTGTAAATATTTTTCTGTCCATACCTATGGATACTTGTAGTACTTATTCACCCCCCAAAAAATCACACAAAAGGAGTAATTTCTCATGTAAAATTGTAATAGAAATTTTTTATTTTCATGTTTTAAAGAGTCTTTCTTTTTCTCTCAGATACATATATAGATACATATGTATATGAATGTATACAGACATAGAAAGAGAACAAGAGTGTGTGTGGGGGCAGCGTGTTTATATGTACAGTATGTTTTATTTAAGTTTGAATACACATTTAAAAGTGGCTAACATATTTTGTATGGCTTTAAAAGTATCTGGTTTAGTATTCTGTCCACTCCTCAGCCTCATACTAATGAATAATCAACAAGGGATTCAATTAAAATCCAAACAATATCTCCTACATGTGCTGGAGGAAGTCAAATGCCTCATTCTGCAAGATGTGGATGTGCCCTGTGTATGAACTCGGCACATTCAAAGCCTATTGATTTTTTTCCCATGGTGGGCTCTATCCAACTCCTACTAATGTCAGTGGGCACCTTTTCATGGACTTCAGTAGGGTTTTGGTGCAGATTTTTCATTTCTTTGATTTTAGTGTGAACTTGCAGAAATCATGAACTGTAAACCTTTTATGTTTGACCAGCTCTTTGATATGAAGTGTTTTGTACCCATGGAGTTAATTTATTATTTAGAGAATGATTTAAATTCAGAGCTACAATAAATGTTATTTTCTGATACATAAATGCAGTTTGACTGCTCAATGGTACAAAAATGTATTCAGCAAAGTGCAAATCTAGTCTAGGCTGTGCAACAAAGTGTTTTCTGGGAAAAAAAGTCTTTTCTTAACAAGGAAAAACTAATTAAAAAAAAAAAGACATGTATATATTTGTTCATTATGAGTCCATTTAGAGATCTGGAAACAATTTTAAGATTTTTAAGTTTTACATTTTAAAAAGCAAAAAGATGTTATGCTAACTCAGTTTTAAGACTGTGGAAACACTGAGCACATATATCCATTTATAACTGTCCACATATATTTATTTAAAGATTTAACAATTTTTTTACGAGGCAAAACTACTTAGGATATAGAAAATCTGAAAAAAGTTTCATCTTAATGGAAAATATCAAGAGATGGATTTAATCACCTGTTCAGTTACATGAAAGAGTCCAATACTCTCTCCAATTGATATCCATGACATGCAGGGCAATAAAAGTTAAACAATTGCATTTTAATGATTTATTCTGAAGTTCATATTCAGATCTTCAGCCACGTGGCTGCCATTAATGTTAATAGGGGTTACACAGCTAAAGCCAATTTAATCAAGTTAAGAACATATTCCAGCATTAAAAACCTGTCATATGACAGAACATGCATTTTTGTTTAACTAATGAGAAAATGGGTTGCAGTAGAAATTCACTGTGTCTTAACACGAGCAAAAAGGAAAAGGAGGAAGAATTCACCGCAGATGCTGGGAAGATTGCTATTGCAAGGAATAAATTTCCACCACTAACAGCACCTTCTCTCCCCCTCATCCTCAAAAATGCACTTGATGGGAAACAGGGCTCTGAAGCTGATGAGTCAGACAAAGCTAACAAAAATAACTTCTGAGTCTGATGCGCCCAAGAAATAAACGTGCAAGATCCTCCACCTGTTTAAGGTAGGGAGAGAAGTAGTAATTCTTACAACAGAAAGTTTAATTTCTCAGGCTTTGTTTTGTTTTGATTTGATTTTTTTACTGTGCAAGAGCACCTTGCTGGGGATGCCTAATACGTAGGAAGAGTTGAATCAGCTTCAGGAAGCAGTATGAAGTCCTGTCTCCTCCCTTCCTGAGCTTCCTTAGGTTGAGGGGAGACCAGGCTTCCGTTACAACCCAGCAGCTCAGTGTGTGAACCCAGGCTGCAGCAGCTGTGACTGTAAGGCAGCTGACCTCCACCAGGCAAGCCTGGATGCATTGAAAGGGATGGCTGGGTGCTGATCTTCCTCAGCACCTTCGCAGAGTTGATGGGGACAGGACAAAGGGGTGTGAGATGTGATGTTTGAAGAACTGGTTGTTGGCTTTCCTGATCAAATGCCTCTCTTCCGCTTCCCCCCACCAAGATTAAACAAGTACAGAAAGAAGAGGGGGAAAAGTGTAGCTGAAATCCCCAACTGTAAAGAAACTAGACGTTCTCTTTTCTGAGGCTTTTGGAGATCAACCATAAGGTCTGCTTTCCCAGGCATAGTTCTCAGCCATAAGGCTGGCTCTGATTGCTGTGAAGTTCATGTCATACAAAGACGGTGTCTGCTCTAGGCTTCGGTGCTGAAGGGATTGGCCTTTATGTCTGTACCTTTGGGAGTTAGCTGCAACCTGGACTTAGGGCTTTCCATCTTGCCAGCAACTGGGCTTCTTTAAGCTATGACTATGGATTTCATGTGTCATTGTAGGTAGGGAATGTACAAAAATACTGGATTCAAGTGAAAGCCATGGATTTGATGACGTGATTCCAAGCTTTATGGTCCTTAAAGGTTTCCCTTAGCACAGCAATTAAATCCCATTTAGGAAAATATCAGAGAGGGCCTGTGATACAGATATCTGAAATTCCACATGCTAGTCTAGGTGATGGAAAGATGCATCTTGTGTATGGTGTTCATATGACTAACAGGTGTGCAAAGGGCCATGAAATAAGGACACAGCCAAGTGTACTGAGTCCCGTAACAGGAGACACCTGTGCCTCCGAGCTGTGGCCCAGTGGACATACCCAATAGCAGGTGTTTGTACATGGCACAGTGTCACGCAGCTACTCTGGGGTCAGGATTGCAGGACAAAGAGAGAAGAAGCTCTAACACTGCTCAGCAAATGGATGTGCCAAAATGAGAAATAGGTTCAAACAGGTGCTATGAGGCCAAACGGGTGCTATGAGGCCCGGCAGGCCTGTACAGCACCAGCAATAAGGATGAGCCAGTAAAATGAGTCACAGCAGTATAAAAACGTGGGAAGAGGAGAACATGGCCAGCACAAAATGGCTGTGCATGGAAGTAATCCCTCTGCCATCCCCCTCCTCCCACCAAAGAAGATAGCTTTCACAATAAAGAAAGGTAGCTCAGAAAAACAAGATTTAGTTTATGGCACTGGGATTGCTGAAATTCTGCTGTTGGAGTGGGTAATATTTGTTTAAATTCAGAGTGCTTTGCACTCAAGCAGAGCTTCAGATATGACATAGGGTTCTGGTCATGTGTTCTGCAAAAATCAAACAAGATATGGAATACGGTCATCAGGTATAAGACTTAATAGAGCACAAGTACAAACATTCTTCTGAAGGAAAGCCATCCAGAGGGACCTGGACAGGCTTGAGAAATGGGCCCGTGTGAAGGTCATGAGGTTCAAGAAGGCCAAGCGCAGGGTCCTGCACCTGGGTTGGGGGCAACCCCTGACATCAATACAGGCTGGGGGATGAAGGGATTGAGAACAGCCCTGCCAAGAAGGACTTGGGAATACTGGTTGATGAAAAGCTGGACACAACCTGTCAATGTGCACTCGCAGCCCAGAAGGCCAACCATATCCTGGGCTGCATCAAAAGAAGTGTGGCCAGCAGGTCGAGGGAGGCCATTTTGCGCCTCTACTCTGCTCTCATGAGACACCACCTGGAGTATTGCGTCCAGCTCTGGAGCCCTCAGCACAGGAAAGACATGGACCTGTTGGAGCAAGTCTAGAGGAGGGCCACAAGAATGATCCGAGGGCTGGAACACCTCTCCTATGAGGACAGGCTGAGAGATTTGGGGTTGTTCAGCCTGGAGAAGAGAAGGCTCCAGGGAAACCTTATAGCAGCCTTCCAGTACTTAAAGGGGGTCTACAGGAAAGGTGGGGAGAAACTTTTTAGCAGGGCCTGTTGTGATAGGACAAGGGTAATGGCTTTAAACACAAAGAGGGAAGATTTAGACTAGATAGAAGGAAGAAATTTTTTACAATGAGGGTGGTAAAACACTGGCACAGGTTGCCCAGAGAGGTGGTAGATGCCCCAACCCTGGCAACACTCAAGGTGAGGTCAGAGTGGGCTCTGAGCAACCTGATCTAGTGGAAGATGTCCCTGTTCATTGCAGGGTAGGTTGGACTAGATGACCTTTAAAGGTCACTTCCAACCCAAACTACTCTATGATCCTATGATTCTATGAATTCCTATTGATGGTGCTATTTTTTTGTGGTGCAGGAAGGGACAGGCAGAGGAGTGGAGAACATGTGGCTGTTCATCACTTAGCAAAGACCAGCTGGCAGCACAGAAAGACAACTGTTGGCAGGTGTCTCTCAGGTAGTGGACCTGGTACTGAAGAAGTTATTTATAAATCTCCGTTGCAAAGTACTTAAATGACTTTGGGGGAAAGATGGTACCAAAATATGGTCTTGTTTTTCTCTGCATTACATTTTGGAACCAAGTTACATTTGTAACAAGTACTTCCTGTCAAAGGGGAAAAAAAACATTAGCTGTACCAAACAATCAGTCCCGGATCCTTCTGGCCAAACTTTTAGGAGTTTATAAGTTCCAGCTTATAATAACAACCTGAAATTTCTAAAATGTTAATGCTGCAAAGTCTAAAATATTCCAAAGCAAAAGGAACATAAGATGCATGATAGCATGTTTTTGAGCCAGTAATCTAACTAATCCAATTTAATCAACCCAATAATCTAACCATAACATTCAACAATTAACACTGTAGTGCCAGTACCCCTTTTAAATAAAGAAAAACAAGAACAGAATCCAATGTTCCATTAACCTATCTTGGATATAATAAACTATGAAATTAACTGAAAAATTAGTGAATTGTCTTGTAAAGTCAGCAAGAGCTTCTTATAGCATCAATCATCCTTTAATTCATAAATCCCTTTACTACATCCTACAGCTGGTTCAAAGTATTCACATGAATTTTAAGTAATACTAAGCATTAACCTTCTAGGTTCACTGTAGAAGATTATAGATTATAAATAGACTATAGAAGATTAAAAGGAAAGCTCATTTGATAGCTCTACTCTTAAAAAAAATCAAAGTCAACAGTTTTTCTGATTAATTAAAAATATTTTTTTTTAAAAAAGTATTTCTGACAGGGTAACAGAACTTCCTTGTTTCCCTTTGTTTCCTTGTTTTCTCTCCACTACCATTTAAAAGTCTTAAAATCATTTTTTTCCACCGGTTATATCCAGACTTGTAAGCAAACCCTCTTTATATGTAGCAGTAATAAACGGTTACAACCTCAAACACTGAAAAATGGTTGACTGCACTTGAAACATTAACCTGGTGGCAGTTACTGAACAAGCAGCTGAACAAGGACTCTTCATCAACTGTCTCCCTAGAAAAGCCTTCCAAAAACTTGTTTTTTAAAGATAAATAGCATTTTAATTCAATCAGACATCTTTCACACTTCATACTGCTGATGGAGGCCAAAAGTGGCAGAAGCAGCTATCAGATGTACAACCCTCACACTGACGAACAAACAAGCTGGGTTCTAACTCTACAGCTTTCACCTGTGTGTTTATATAAAACATCATTGCAGGCACGATAAAACAGGAAAAATCTTCTCTCTTCCCTGCTGTCTGCATCCTCATCCACACTTCACACCAGTCTACATTTCACCAGCTAATGGTATAATCCTGGCAGCATACACAGCATCTCATCAGCGTTCCATTAATGTACACAGGTGCTTGATTTGGTGTCCAGTGCCGGTGAATGTTTGAGATAAGTCACGTTTCGATATGCCCAAAATAACAAGAATCCCTGTTCTTCTTTGCTGGCAATCCGACCCTGAGCATCTTCTTATTTTGTGCCCCCACTCAGCACCTCCTGACAGAAATGCTTTGCTAGCCAGTACACTTACAGATACTGATATCTAACACGTGTTTTGGAGGAAGATTTAGGTCTCATCTAGTCTACTTAGAGCTTGTGAGAGAAAGTACTTATATTAGGTGAAATGGAAACATTTTGCAGCACTGTTCTGGCAGAACCTTGGGCAGGGACTGTGTAAACCAGCCTCCCAGCAGATCTGGAAAGTTGAGTGGTCTTCTGACCGCTCACCTGCTTTGGCCCACAGCCCAGAGCCATCTGCAAGATGACCTGTCCACAAGTCCTCCACAAGCTGGGGACCACACAGCTGACTGTGATTGCCCCAAAAGGACTTCACAGAAGCCAGCCAGGCAGATTATTCCACTGCTGGGGTGGCATTGCCTTTTTAGAAAACCCTGCCAAGTTTAGGCCTGTGTGGTAGTTAAAGTAGTTACCCATAACTACAGATTTTAGGTCTTGCCATTACAGCTGCAATGCTGCCGCAATTGTTTTTTTGTTACATCAAAGTAATTTGCAATGCAGAACTTCCACAGGTTGTGGAAGTAGATAATAAGCATAAGAACTAGGAAGGCACTGAGTGGAGTATTCCTCACCTCAGTATGGAGAAAGGCAAACATGCAGATATGTTCATTTTTTTTAATTGCCAAGAAGTAAATCTTCAAAAGTATAGCTTGTATCTTAGAACATAATCACTCACTCTCCTCTCCCTGTTTTAATGTCAGCATAAAGAAAATTGTGCCAGAACACAGCAGGTGTTAAACATAATAATGTTCTGCACTAGAAAAACCTTTGGCTGGTAACTAAATTAAGAGGAAATTGATGGAAAAAGTCTAACAGCTCTCCTGAATATCCAGATCCGGATGATGATAGAGACTGCTAGTTCTGTCCTCCCTTTTAGTTTAGGCAAATGAGTGGCTGGGATCTGACCCAATTATTCTATTTCATTTCTGGAGATAACTTGGAACATGTCTGGATATGAACAGATGCTGAAACACCCTAACCAAAACATTCATTTTTAATGCTCAGGTCCTTCTCTGTCAAGTAGTTTGGTTTATATAATACAGAGATCAGTAATTATTAGACCTCAGTGAGAAGCTCACTACTTTGCTTTGAAATTCCCTTTGTGCCTCTTGTTGCATTTAGGCCAGTGCTGATCTTTCTAAGCCTGAAAGCCTGGCCTTTTGGTTTGTTTTGTGGAATTCATTAACACCCCCAACTGTACTGATTTTCTGTTTACTGGTGTGAATAGGAGCCTTTCCACTGAGTTAAGCTTTCAAAATATCTCAATCTGTCTGAGTTGCATCTAGCCATCCCGTACTGCCTGCATCTGTGTGATGGAGAAACAAGACTGATAGTATCTTAATATGAAAACAGAAACTCTGCCTGTTTATAGTACTCCATTTTCCTTTGCTTTGCCTCAGATTGCCTCAAAGACCATTGAGGGTCCAAGAATTTCCAAAATACACGAGGAACTATCCTACTTCCTTACTGGCATGTCCCCCCAAATTTACATTACTACAAAATGATCTGAATAAATGCATGTTTATTACTTATAATTGTATTGCAAAAAGCTTCGAGTACATACAGAATTATTTTTTAAGAAGATACATTGTCTCAGAGTTCCTTTAAAAACCTTCTGGCTCCATATTCTTGCCTCTATCTGTCATTAGATTTACTCCACTGCAATTTAATTTGTGAGGGCTAGAGACGTACTTGAAGTTTCAGGAATTTACAAGTGACCTCTCATGTGTCACATATGCTTACCATTTTACGTGCTAACCTTTAATATACAGAATACACATTGATTTGACTGCAAGATATGATTTCAGTGCAGCAAATGCACTTTAGGAAAACAGCAACACAGGCAAGCAACCAAACATGAAGAATATGAGAATCCTGGTGACTGATTCCACTTTCCTGAACAGTGTAGCATGACTAAACACTGAGTGTCTCTGTATTTCCTTCAGAGACCCCTATTCACATTTCTAGACTGTACAGACTGTTAGCTAGGGTCTTCCTGGCTGGAGACTGGGGCCAGCCCGGCTATCCCAGGAGAGCTGGAGACATGGGAGCACAGACTGCCTAGGGACTCCAGGGATTTTACAAGCAGACTGCAGACTTTATTAGCTTTTAATTTCAAACAGTCTCATAAACATGTTGCAAAAGGAAATCAGCAGTCTATGGAAGTAAATTTTTTTTAAAAAAAATAGGTAAGCAGGGTTACAGTTAAGTAACAAAACTGATTAGGTGGGCACAGTTACTTTCCAATAAAACATTGGTGTGTGGTGTGAAATTACCACCTTTTATTCCATATTTTGTGCTGTGACTTGAAATTCTGTTTTTTTTTTTTCTCTTTCTCAGGATCTTATAGATGTCTGGTTTTAATATCTGGTACCTGACATCTTGGTCTACTAACTAAGGCATTGTTTTCTTGTTCTCTACATCCATGACTTTATGGCTTTTGTCTATGACAAAAATACCATGATGAGCCTTTTTTAAATTTTTTAATGTCTGGTTAATAAGTGCATTAACCTTTGGCTATCACCCATAGAACTGAGCACGGAGTTGCGAAAGTCTTTCAAAGAAATAGTGGAATCCCATTGTGAATCAGTCTATATTGCAGAATGAGGCTCATGTATATACTTCAGTGAAGAACTTGTGGAAGCAGAAAACTACCTGTTCTCCCCTCAGGGCAGCGAGGCTGTGGTGCCTCATTCGGTATTGTGTATCACTCAAGGCACAGAATAAGGAAAAAGTAAACAATATTGAATAGGCTGCAGAAAGAATAAGCACATCAGAAATTCTTTCATCTGCACTGTACTGAGATGCTTAGCAAAGCTCTTACTCATCTTTCTACTCATAAAAAAAAAAAGCCACTGCACAAAAAATAACACTGGAGACCCAAACTATTGTTTATTTTCTGTTAGCAAGTAAAAATGAAGCCAGCAGGCCAAAACAAGCAGTTTTACAGAGCAAGAGGAAAGTACTAATGAATATCAAAGTAGCACTGATATATGTATATTTATGCATGTGTCTTTCTTTATTTAGTCCAAATTTATTCCACACATGTGTATACATATGCATATGTATATATACTTGTAATTAGGAGGGGGACGGCTCCACCTCTGATAAATCTCATGTTCCTAGGGGAACATGCCTCTTTTAACTGTATTCCAGCAGACTCAGAGGGGAATGGGTTGACTACTGCTGGGGTGCATATGTGAATTCTCAGAAGGCACAAAGAGATATATGCAGAATACTTCCTAAAGACAGGCAGATCTACCCAAGTCCTGCTTTTGATTCAACTGGTGTCGTTATAGCTGGCTGTGATAATCATGACTAAATCAGAGAACCAAAGGCAATGAACGCCCTTTAACATGACCTTAGAGCATTCATCCCCAGCATGGGACAACGATCAACATCACAGATGGGGATTTCATGATACTGGCTACGAATGGATCGCTACCTTGGTGACATTCAACACTTTCTCTCAGGATTGCTTAAGTTTTTCCCTAATTTGAGCTTCAGAGATAAAGCTAGAAGCAAGCCAATATTAAATATACCAGAAAAATAAGGGTATATAAGGGGAAAGAGACATTTTTTATGCATGCATTTTCAGAATATCTTAATCCGTACAGACAGGGCTAAGCAAGTTTTATGTGGCATGGCATGTTGACACATGTTGACACAGATTGACATGCAGAGAGAGAGTTTGCTCACCCATCACAGCAGTCCAGAAAACCTAATAGAGGTCTCAAGGCAATAACAACCAGGCATTGCTATCTTAGAGGTTTTGTTCTTTTATACTGGCCCTTTTCTTATTTTTGATGTGATTCTGTTGATACGTTTAGATCTGTGCCTAAAGTCTGTCAATGGCTCATTCTTATTATGTCAGCTCACTATACTGTGATCTCATGTGTGATGGCAATGTTGTTTAATAAGGCACACAGTGTGAATACCTTGCCTGCCGTGGAAGGATGGTAAACAATGTTGCCTCAAATTTATCTAGCCGTGGAAAGCTCAGGCAGTAACATGTCTGGTGTCTTTTTATAAAGCAATATCATTTTCTTTTTCGTAGTTTTGGAAAAAGAAGCAGGGCTGATAAATAAACAGATGGAACAGAATATCAGAAATAGATAAGCAAAATCAGAAGCCAGTCAGAAAACTTAAAAAGAAGGAAATTAATTTATCCAACTGCAAAAACCCTACAATCTTTCCAGACTTTATATAGATTCTTTATTTTTAACCTATGGAGAGCAGATGGAACAACAAAAAAAGGGTATCTGTGACTAATCAAGTCTATGAAAATGACCAAGACAACTAGAAATGGAAAAAACATGGGGTTTTCTAGTGTATAGCTCTGCTATTTATGCCTGTTTCTGTACAGTACATTTTCTCATGACTTTAAAAAAAATTCTATTTGAATGTAAATAGATTTAAAAATCCACCTTGGGAACCAGTGCAGCAGCCAGTTAGAATCATCAGACAGATGTTTTATATCTGATAGCCTGTAAATTTTTAATACTTTTCTATATACATAGTTTAGATACAATACATACAATGCATATATACGTAGTTCATATCTCCTGTCAGAGGAATATGAAACAAAACCACAGGAAGAGAAGTTGTGTAAATGTTCAATTCCTGTATGTAAGAATGCAATAATTTTACAATTGAATTCTCATAAGAATGAAAATTTCTGTGAATGGTGTAGAAATAGTGAAATATGGCCCTTAAAGTAACCATTAAGGCTTAATCGTTAATAGTTAAGTCACTTCATAATTATGGTAGGCAATCATATAAGCTACAAAGTATGGAACAGCCATGTCTAATTATACAATGGTGCTATTTCAGTGTCAAAATTGTGTACATTTCTAAACACTTCTTTTTATGCTGGCAATATGATGGAAAAAAACCACTGAATATTTAATAAGAGTTTGGTTTGGCCATATGTATTAGAACATAAATGTATTGATGTCTCTTTTCTGATATTAGTTGCAATGGTATGTATGATTTTGTTAACAGACGGTGCTATAGCAGTGGTAGATCTACCTGGTTTTGTTCAAATGTTTAACTGAAAGGGTGAAGCTTGTTCTCTGTTCTCTTGCACTAGGAAATCCAGGTGTCTTACTTCGTTCTTTGAATGAATCTGCCCTTTTATATCCTTACAGAAGGATGCTGCTCCTAATGTTTAATCCAAGGGCTG
Organism: Ibidorhyncha struthersii; assembly: GCA_013398815.1. Classification (NCBI taxonomy): domain Eukaryota; kingdom Metazoa; phylum Chordata; class Aves; order Charadriiformes; family Charadriidae; genus Ibidorhyncha; species Ibidorhyncha struthersii. Next base: position 85,527 of record VZSZ01004729.1, on the reverse strand, counting down.
ATGAAGCTCAAGATCACTCAGGTGTGATGTTGGCTGTGATTATTTGATAGTCAGGTGGTTTCACAGAAGTGCCCAGGGTACCCATTAAGAAACACCAGATGCATTGATTATAGGACCCAGTACTTTAATGTCAGATCCAACTACTATCATAACAAATTAGCCTACATTTTAAAGTAGGAAATTTGGGCTTTGGGTTTGTTTCATATTCTTCTGATTATTCATTCTGATTATTTACATGGTTGGAAACATAACTTTCAGACTGAATTTGCTTATAGATAGTTTATATTCACTTGTTCTTTTGCCCGTATTATCCTTTTTTTAAAATAATTATTTACCCTTTCCAGTGTTTATGCAATTGTATGTTTTTAGCAGCATTGTGTTCCTCCTCAGCTGTTTTACCCTGCAGTAAACAAAAAGGTACTGTCTCCTGACCTGTAGGAGGCTCTGTACTCAACTGACCACCCCAATACCTCAGCTCTGGTTTTGTCTCTGAATTAATCTTTTTTGACACAGGTGACCAGAACTGCACAGACGGCTGTGCCAAAATCATTTATGACAGTGGCACATCCCACATTCTACTGTTTTTATGTAAACCAGCCATTGACTATGCTTCAACACACAGACACTCACGACAGCATTACACAAATGGCTCTTGACAACAGTTTATTTACTAGATCTTTTTTCTCTTTAGTCACCTCCAGCTGGTAAAGTGCTAGATATTAGCAGGGATTTCTGGGTTTTGTCCTTAAGTGTATGTCTTTACATGTCACATTAATGATTTTGATCTGTCACAATATAGGTCTAGATATAGTATCCCTGTGATATCCTGGTTCTTCCCTTGACAATATATCTCAACTTTCTATATTTCTCAACTTTCTACCACAATCAGCTACAGTGCAGNAAAAAAAAAACCAGATAACAGGTAACAGGTTGCTCTGTAAAGTACCAAAGATACCCAAAGATGGGTGAGTAACAGGGTTTTTGAAAGGGCTGTGGCACTCACTGCGCATCATTTTAAGACATATAAGGACTTGCTTTGTGAACAGTACAACTATCTTGCAATGCATTAGATATGTTTTTCCAAATGCTAGAAGCCATCAGTAGGAACTTTGTTCAATTCTGACTACATTTCTGACAGGGCAGAAACACAAACTTACCATCCTGCCAAGCAGTTCTGCATCACGCCTGCACTTATCTCGTGTTGCTGCCTCCTGTGCAACTGGAAGACTTCTGAGAAGCCTTGTGGAAAGCTTGCCTGAGACAGAGGATTCCATGAGAAGTGGAAGGCATTTAAATGTTAGACACTGCAGTTCTGATCACTGAAACATAGAAGTCCATCTGTTCATTTAGCCCTTGATTTAGCACCTTGATGGTGCTTCTCTGGCTTTTGAAGTGCCTAAATACATTGAGTGGTGGATCTTTATTTAAAAAAGTGAAAATATCTGTGCACACTTCTCAGCATGTTCATTTATCATACTTGTTTCAGGTCTGTTTCTACGTGTCTGGCCTGGAAAGTCTCCGGATCCAACATTGCTGTTTCCAGACTAAGACACAGTCAGGTGGCACCTAACAGATGCCTGTTAGATGTAGCCAGTAAGAAGCAGCTTAAATAGTGATTGAAGCTAACAGGTATCACTGAGCTTTTTCCAAGAAGTGCAAAAACCTGTTCCTTTCTGTCTGGCAGTTGTTAGTTATCAATATTTTCCATTCAACCCGTTGTCAGGTCTGCTAACAGGGAGAAGCCCATGCCCAGCTTTGGAAAGCTGATCCCCTTCCAGTGTTTTGCTACAGAGTGCCAAATTGCAGACAACAAGAGTTTAAGATTCAATTTTTAAAATTGTACTCAAGCTCAAAAACAAACCTGGGCCTAACTAACAATGTCAACATACCTGCACAATGCAGGAGACTGTGATGGGCAGCTTGAAAGTTCACTGAAGGTAACAGGAGGTGTAGCGATGTCACTCTGCCATGCTCAACCATTGTTTCTCTCCATCATGTTTAAGTTGTACAGCTAGCTGTGATTAAACTATTTGCAGTTGCATTACTAAACATGTGTGTGATTCAGAAGCGTTATGAGATTTGGACATCACAATGTCTGTAAAAGGACTTAAAAGCAACTTAAAGCTCAAACGCTAAAACTTCAAAAATACATCAAGAATGTTAATAAGCAATATCTAAGCGAGAGGATGGGATTATTTAATCTTTTATCACACAACATCACAGTATCAAATCCCAGGCAATGAGGCACAGATAAACAAGAAGAGAGCATTTCAATTTAGACAAGTGGATATGAGCAAAGGTGATGCTGTAAAAACACATCCTGGCCCACGGTAATCTTCTCATTATCCAGCCCCTTAAACTGAGCAGGGAGAAAGATCCTTATTGTAGAGCATAATCTTAAGAAGATAATTTATCTCTAGGGCTTTTCACTGATATTTTTTTTCTCCTGTTACAAATCTGTGTTTCAAATAATACATATGATTTCATTCTTATATAGCCATACAGTTAAGTTTCTAATTTCCTGGTATACAGCAATTATTAAAACATTACTGGGACATTGTCAAAGTGCCCTTTGGGTAAATGGATTTCTCTAGACTATCCCTATGTAGCAGAGTACATCTCCATTGAGCTGCACGGCTTGCTTTTAGGTATAGAGGAATTTACAAAGAGACTGCCATTATCCAGGAAATAGATATAGAAAGAAAAAGCTGAGAAAAAAGTTAGCGTGGCAAGCATCCAATTGAAAGTTCATGGAAGTTAGGCTTCTAAGTCATTTAGAGTTCAAACACAGATTTCACGCTAAGATTCACTGACACTAGAACCTATGCACATAAGTCATGTAGGCTCATTTTAAAATGTTTATCCTATGTGTAACTTTTAAGGAACTAATTTATGACTTTTGGCAATTTAAATTTTCTGTTCCTTTCCACAAATTTCTTATTCAGCAGGAGGGCTCTAACTGAGTCATAACTGAGCCATGCAACAATTAACACTTCTTCAGTCATTTCTTTAAAGCGGTCATTACAGTCAAGAACTTGCTTATGCAAATCTTATTCATCAGATGCACTGCAGTCAGTCATACGAGTTTATTCACATTTACTTCTTTGAATGACAAAAAATCATTGACAGCTCAAAGTCAATACAACTATGAGACAGTGATCTGCTTCTATTCTGGCTGGCAAATGATCTGCAGAACAGTTAACTAAATAGCAAATTCTCCATCACAGCTTATATGTCAGCCAATAAGAAAACAGCTCTGAATTAGTTTTCTGACAAAATTGAAAGTTTTTCCTCCTCTTTGTTTACAGAGCAAGAAAGCTTGTTTGCTCACAGCACAAGGGAACACAGAATTGCAGTGCCATGTAGAAAAAATTGCTTTATAAAATGTAACTGCACTTCAATACATTTGCATATCTGCAAACATTATCTGAAGAATTAGTCGTCCAGCTGTAGTGCTACTTTTTTAAAAGCCATGCCCATCATGCTAGAGTGTGAAAATTGTATTTAAAAAGTTTTACAGTGAAGATAAACGTGTTTTCTAAGATATTTTGCAGAACTTGTGTGTTTTATTTCATTACATTATAAAAAGTAAATAGCACGGATCCCCTCCTTGTGCCCTGCAAGTGCAAAGAAAACCCATCTGTATGTAAGGAAGCAAAACAACAGGAAATAATTTATCTCACTTTTTTTTCTCACTTTTAAAAAATATTTTAAAATCTTTTTTTTTTAATCTAACTTATACAGCTGATGTCAAGATTCTTTAAGCAATATTCATTATTTTAGCAAAACTCAGGAAAAATACTAGACTCTAGTTTATTTGTGAAATCAGTACGGATCATTCTGATTTACCAGACCGTCTCAACACCTTGTGGTAGACAGACGATTGAGTACTCCATGCCAATGCAACCTTTGGGAGATGGATATACATAACTCCTACACTGCAGAAATAACCGCACTTTTCCTTACCTCTTCTCTGCTTGCAATGCCCGGTGCCAGGAGAAGATGTTAATCTAATCAAAGGTTTGAAGGGGAGATTAAGAATATGGAGATACCCTGCACCATCATTTCTTCTGTCCGTAAACGTAATAGATGATCCTTTCTCTCTCCCTTATGTCAGAATTGCTGCAAGTTAATAAATTTGACTTTAGCAAGGAACAGAAAGCTCCATACCCTGTTACCAGTCCCCCGAGCCAGTTTCTTCACCCCACAAATCTGTCTATTGAGCAGGATGCGGTTCTGTGCCACTTGAGTTTAACATGCACTTCATCATATGTTCATGCTCTTTATGCAAAAATTATTCTGCATTTTGTAAAGCTCTTAAATGTCAATGTCCTTTAGCAGCTGGGGGTCGCACAGCACACAAGGAAGTTGGTAAGTCAGCTCTGACGTGAGTGATATTTCCTGACAGGGAGATAATACATTCATAATGCGATTCAACTTTTAGTGTTCACTTGGCTCAGGACCACAAGTCATGGAATGCCATTGTGGCATACTTCTTAAAATAATCATGCACATCCTAGTTGCTTACAGATGCATGCACTTTAATTTAACTGAAACATACAGTCCTGTGTACTGTGTTATGTATCTGAAAGCTGATTTCTTAAAGAGCCAAGAGACTGTTATTTTTAACCACTAATTGATGTTTTCCTCATTTGATAGATTTTAATGTAGTAAGAAGACTCCTTTCCTGCCAATCTGATGTCAGCTGAATCCATCAAGTAGTCTTCTGTTTATAGCAGGTTTACACATGGCTCATTTGAACATATTTTTTAAATATTACATTGAGATGTTAATATGTGAATAAGTTGAAAATATGTCTCCCCTTAAAAAATAGTTGCCGAAAGTAAACGAAACTATCCAGTTTCATAAAATTTATAATAAATCAAAAATCACTGAAAATCATATTTACAAATTTATGTACTATTATTTCTGTTTATATGCATTGTGCAGAGAGAAACTTCAATGGCACAAAGAACGGTAATGACAATAAGAGCTTTGTCAAATACTGGGAACTGTATGCTCAGAACCACTTCTAAATTGTGGGAGAGAGGTATCCCTTGCAAGCAAAGTGAATTCCAGCTTTTAAAGACTCACAACCCATACCAGGGACAAAGTATTTAGGAGCAAAGGCTACGTCATGTTTTATTTCTGCACAGATGAATACAAGGACAGGAGGGGGGTAACTTCACCTTTTCTTTTTGTAGCTCTGTGTTAACTACCATGTGTTTTGCACATGAGTGAAGAATGAGGGATTGGGGAAAGAACAGAGAATAAAGTGTCTGGTGGAGATGGAGGTCTGGGCTCATTCTGTTTGAGTTGACAGAGCCTCTCAAATTAAAATGTTAGTAGCTGTAGGTTGCCTTTATGATAAATGGATGGAGGCAGACACCTGCAGAAGGCAATTCAGCCCACTTTAAAATGATTTGGGGCTTGCTTTCTCTCTCCATGTTGATCCTGAACTCAAATGCTATGATTAGTGGCACAGAATCTAGTTGGAGGTCCGTAACAAGTGGTGTTCCCCAGGGGTCAGTACTGGGTCCAGTCCTGTTCAGTATATTCATCAATGACCTGGATGAAGGGAGAGAGTGTAACATCAGCAAGTTTGCTGATGACACTAAACTGGGAGGGATGGCTGACATACCAGAAGGCTGTGCCGCCATACAGCGTGACCTGGACAGACTGGAGATTTAAGCAGAGGGAAACCTTATGAAATTCAACAAAGGTCAGAGTAGGGTACTGCATCTGGGGAGGAATAACCCCATGCGTCAGTACAGGTTAGGGGCTGACCTGATGGAAAACAGCTCTGCAGAGAGGGACCTGGGAGTCCTGCTGGACAACAGCATGACCACGAGCCAGCAATGTGCCCTGGTGACCAAGAGGGCCAATGTCATCCTGGGGTGCATCAAGAAGAGTGTGGCCAGCAGGTCGAGGGAAGTTATCTTCCCCCTCTACTCTGCCCTGGTGAGGCCACATCTGGAGTACTGTGTCTAGTTCTGGGCTCCCCGGTTCAAGAAGGAGAGGGAACTGCTGGAGAGGGTCCAGTAAAGGGCTACTAAGATGATTAGGGGACTTAGGGAACATCTTTCTTGTGAGGAAAGGCTAAGGGACTTGGGTCTTTTTAGTCTGGAGAAGACTGAGGGGGGATCTTATCAGTGCTTATAAATACTTAAAGGGAAGGTCCCAGGAGGATGGGACCAGTCTTGTTTCAGTGGTGCCCAGCAACAGGACAAGAGGTAACAGCCACAAACTTGAGCATAGGAAGTTCCATCTAAACCTGAGGAGGAACTTTACATTAAAGGTGGCAGAGTGCTGGAACTGGCTGCCCAGAGAGGTTGTCTCTGAAGACATTCAAAACTTGCCTGGACACCATCCTGTGCAACCTGCTGTAGGTGACCCTGCTCTGGCAGGGGGGTTGGACTAGATGATCTCCAAAAGTTACTTCTAACCCCTGTCATTCTGTGATTCTGTGAATCCAGACCAGAATTCAAACTTTACCTAATTCCCTTGTATAGTCATGGCATTGAAAGCACATTGTGTGTCTGCTGTGAAATGAGTTGTAGCTGGCTTGCAGAGGTGATCCAGTGGATATTAACAGAAACTAGATGCCACGTGGCTTGTTGCAACTGATAGTAATATGCAGTAGCCCTCACATTCTTTAACACAGAAACAGGTAGCACCTGAAGAAGCTCATTTTATTAAATACTGAAGGTAAAAAGGAAAATATAAGTTTTCTTAACGTTTACACACTTCTTAGTGAGTTACTTCTCTGCATGGTCTGGCTAAAGAAACACTTTCATTAACAACAACCACTCTATTGAGAGAAATAATATTTTTTTTATTCTTTTTGGCAACAATTTAATTAATAAGTTTAGTATCTATGTCCTCCATCCAGAAATGAGATGAAGGAGACTTATTTTTTTTTAAAAAAAAGTAGTAAGGTCAATGTATATATGTACCATGGGTCATCTGTACATGATAAGGAAAAGTCTGCACCACTTCTATGTGCATATGTATAGGTGTATCCAAATATAGGTTTTCTTTTATGTATCAGTGTATCTGTATATAAGTTTACTTTTAAAGTTTCTCAGGTAACTTTCTGGAATATGGAACTTCCCTAATTTCTGTGTATTAGAAGTTAATGTACATTACAACCATTAATCAAATCAACATCATAGTGACCGCTTCCCAGACTTGCACACTTTTGTTTAAGTAGAGAAAAGAATGATAGTAGTTGTTAACAACCAAAAAAACGGATATTCAAAAAGAACCTTTGAAATAAAAGGAATGTTTTGTGAGAGACAGTCTAAAAGGATCTTTCATTTCTCTTCACTGATGACCCTATCAAAGATCTCAGCTTGAGCCATCCTACCTACTTGCCAGTTGTCTGTGTAGCTCGATTCATTTATTTGTTATTAGCATATTTTATAGTGGCAATTGCAGGAAGCTCTGTTTAGTCCTGAAGGCTCCCACTGTAGGGAATTGTGAGACTGATTCATACTTGATTGGATTGCTGGGTCACAGGAAACGGATTACTGTTAAAAGAAGACCAGACCCATGTCAAATATATTTAAATGGAAAGAACATTTATTTTGTAATATCATTGTTGCTTTGGGTCCAATTTGAGAAAGTAAATCTCTAAGAGTACTGTAAGGCCTGGGAGGCACTGGAAAATCACTTTTCTGTGTGCTTCAAAAGAATCCTCAAAAGAATTTAAGAAATTAATCCCAGCCACCCTGAAATGATCTACAGAAAGTTGTCATTAAGATAACTTATGATTTGTTGAAATGCACCGATATCTGCCAAGCCAATATGAAAGTCTTTGAGGGAAAACATTAAGGGATTCTGCCTGTGGCAAAATATTAAACTCTTGGCACAAAGAAAGCAGAGGATACTCATTTGTCAAGCTTCAGCTTTGCTCTGCACTGGCTGTAACAAAGCATGCAGGAACAAGCCTAGAGATTGTGCTACAGACCTTTGAAGATGTCCTCTCCATTTCACAGGCTGATCTTGCATACACAAGCTTCCTGTCACTACCCTACCAATGGTCCTTGTCGTTTCTGTGGACCACTAATCCAAAATTTTTAATGCCTCACAGAACATAAAGCTGGCACAGATCTCAAGATTACCCAATCTATCAGCCTATGCCATAAAAGCAAAATTAAGATTAACCACATTCAAATTATTCCTTGAAGGTTTTGCCTAGCTTGTTCTTTGATTTTCCATGCATTTCTTCTTCTGTACTGCCTTTCCCAAAGCAAGATTAATTTTTTAATTCAAGTTTCCTTTAATGTTAAACCTTGCTCACAAAATGGCCTGAAATTCAAGTACGAAGTTAGCAGTGGGACGGACTTGGATATGCTGTATATATTTAAGTACAGTTGTATATCAAGGTGAAGTGGCTCTGGAATTATACTGCTTTGTAGATTGACAGGCTGGAAAACTTTCTTACAAGTAAATCAGTCGGACCAAATTTCCTGGTCTGACTAAACAACCCAGCCTGAACTAAGAAAGAGAGAAAATGCAAGATGACTTTACATTGTGTTCATACTGCACAGATCTTGAGGCCAGATGAAGCCTAGGCAATATCTAACGTAGTAGGTACAATAATGTACAACCATAAGAACAGTTATTATATGTGGCAGCTTTCAATGCCAATTCCTCTAATTCCTTGAGACACCAAGCAATAGATTCCCTTTCCTCAGAGCTTATCTTTTGCGCTAGGAATGGAAGTGTATAAATGGATAATAGAGTGCATCTGTGCCCTGAAATCATACCCCTGAGTAAGGTAAAGTCTCATGAGACCAAGCCACTGCCTTTAGTGAATCACCAGTGCAGGAAAATTGGAAAAGGACTTCACCAACCCTGCAGAATCTGCTACTTTTCTTCCTACTCATATAAAACACTGGGTGCAAGAGGAGAAAAGGAGAGGCGTGACTGCAGAGTACTGCCTGTGAAATGATTGACGTGTATGACTGTATCTACCTGAACAACATGTTCCCCCAAGTAAAGTTTGCCCGAAAAGTTTGTAGCATGCAAAGGAATACTGCATCCTTCCCAGCTCCCACTGAGGAGAGCTGCCATTAAGACTGGCCATTAGTGAGGAAAGGAGTTTTCCTCCTCTTTCCAGGGTGGAAAGCCTGTTTCCTCATTTTTTTTTTCTTGTTTTACATGTTTTACCTTGTTTTCTTCCTTTTATAACTACAGAAGTCCTGTTCCCATTATATATAAAAATATGGATCTGCCCTGAGTAATTCCATTTTTCTGGGCTTACACTTTTGTGGGTAAGCCATGAGAATCTGTCCTGATCTGCCTAGTCTGTGCATCAGTGGTGAGTATTAAGGAGTGGCTGAATCCATTGGGCTTGGGGCCCCAGGGGTTTCCCCTTCCCTGTTCACCAGTGTAACTATGGGTCCATACTATTGCCGTGGCACCACAAACCAGGACACATGCATGTGACTGCATACACACACATGCACGCAAACGTGTACAGAGGATGTTTTTCCTTGATTCTGCCTCATATATACACACTCATTCATGCATGCCTTTGCCCTTTGCATCTTCTCTTCTGCTTTCAGAGAACCAGTAAGTCTTACTACGAAGGCCAATTTGGAGGGGACTACAGGAAGAATAAGTTGGCAGTGGAGCAAAGAAAAATGAGTTGTGCATGTGAGTGTGTGTGCATATCCCAGAGGAAAATAAGGCAAATACTATTAATATATTTTTAATTTAGACAAACATTCTGTGGGAATATGTTGTAAAATTTGCAGATCTGATGACAGCAGTCCTCTAGTGGAATGATTTGAGTGGGATGATTTGAGGTAATGAATGGGAAATGAGTGTTTTGTGTCTCCAGCTGAAGGGACCTGGACATTCAGAAGGCTGTCATCCACAACATCTTGTACTTTAGATCCCTAAAAACTTTCTCATACCTAACAGTAAAATGATCCCGTTAATTCATGACACATGGGGAGTATTGAATATGAAATTCTTAAAACTTGCCTTGGTGAGTTATATAGTTTTAAAATATTAATCATATTCTCCTTTGAGTGGAAATATACTAATGAGATGTGCTCTGAGCTATTAATTCCTGGAATGCATGTACAGGTGCATTTTGTTTCGGATTGGTGACTGATATCAGTTACCCTTTAAATTGTTTTAAAGGATTTTTTTAAAAAGGATTTTATCCCTTTAAATGCCTCTAGATAACCACAGTTTAAAGAAAAACTCATTTCACGTGAATACGTACCTGAGCTTGGATCTGTTTATAAGTCTTCTTGCACAATACGTGATTTTCTTGGCATATATTTTCAATATATCTGCTCACTGAATACTAGTTTAGAGATATTTTGTACTTTTGCACAATACACAAGAGAAATAATGGCTACAACAGCTGGTGATGATTAATTTTTTATACAGGAAAGTGGTACTGAGAACATATTGAGCTGAGAAAGTAATACAAATGCTTGGCAAGGGGGCATATACCTAAGTTATTTTAGATGGAAACGAAAAAAAATCAATGTTTTGGGGTTGATGATGCTATGGTCTCTCCTTCAGTTATAAATTATAGAATGAAAACAGATGGAAGTTGGTTCTCTTTATTTTATATCTTCCTTACCTGCAGTTAATACAAGGATCTTGTTAGTTATTAAGAAAACATGGCATATTCCTCCACTGTGCATTGCCTTCCTCTGAGTTAATTTAGCCCACCAACAGCATACCTTGCAAGACTCAGACACTCCTGCGTGGAATCTACAGCTTAGGAAATACAAAAAAGCTTGAATATCTGCTTTGTAACATTTAATACCACTCATTAAAATACTGCTGTTAAAGCTACTTCCCTTTTAAGACAGTTGTAGAAGAAATCTTGGGGGGGTTGTTTATTTTACTAGCCAGTGGAATTCCTGAGTTATCCAGCAGCTGGGAACAAAGAACCCCTGTCTGAGGTTCAGGCTAGGGACTGTCTGGCTGTGAAGCAGCTCTGCAGAAAAGTCTCTGGGGGTCTTGGCAGAGCGCAAGCTGAACATGAGCCAGCAGGGTACCCTGACAGCTAAGAAAGCCAACATCTTCCTAGACTGCATTATGAGCAGCATAGCTGGGAGATTGGGGGAAGTGACGTTCCCCCCATACTCAGCAGTTACTAAACTGCAACTACAGTACTGTATCTAGTTTGGGGAAAGACTTTGATAAACTGGTACAAGTTCAGCAAAGGGCCACCAAGCTGGTCAGGGACCAAAAGCACTTGCCCTGTGAGGAGAAGCTTCTGAGAGAAAAGGGTTTCTCCAGCCTGCTGAAAAGAAGGCTTAACAGCAGCTTGACAATATGTGTAGGGAAGTTACCAAAATAGAACCGAACTCTTCCCAGTGGTGCACGTTGGGAGGAGAAGGACAACAGGCATAAGTGGAATTAAGAGAGGCTTAGGCTGGCCATTAATGAGAGCAGTCAAGCCCCATGAGGAGAGTCAAGCAGCAGAAGAGGTATCCCGGGGAGGTGAACGTTTCCTCCATCTTTGGAATTTTCCAAGATCAGACTGGATAAATCCCTGAGCAAGCCAGTCTCACTTCGCAGCTGATTCTATTTTGAGCAAGCAGTTGGCCTAGAGGTCTGCTGAGGTCCCTTCTGAGGAGAATGGTCCTGGGGGCGGCCACGCGTGCAGTGCTGGCAGCGCTGTCCATGGTGCTACTTTTGTCTGATGTTCGACGATTTCTGGCACGAGACAAAACAGTTACTCAGCACACATTGGTGGTATTTCACAGTAACAAAAGTTGCCAGATCCTAAATGGAACACAATTTATAATTACATTATATGAAGTGTTTAAATCTGCTGAGAGATGAAACTGCTCTAGGAAACGTGGCAGCAAAACTCTAACAGCACGTAAGGAAATTAGTTCAGTAATAGGGACTCTTCAGGCTCCATTTCAGTGGCAGAGCAGTGCTCGGCACCATTCAATAATGGATTCCAGTGCACTGAATCAAGGGACCTAGAAATGAAACAAAACTTACCAGGTCAATTTGTTAAACTCAATCTGATGGGTTGTTTCCTCTTTATGTTTTCAAACCCCAAGCAAGAGAAATTTGAAAAGTGCATCTAAGAACACATCTTTTAAACTAAACATAATGACTTTGAACTGACAGAACTTATGCTGACTGTACTGAAAAGATTGATTTTTTTCTTTTTGAATAGATGCTCTTTTGACTTCACATAAAAGGATACTATTTACATCTTTTAAAATATTTATTTGGCACCCATTGCTGAAACTGAATGTTAATTAAGATGCTGAAAAAATGGTAGAAAATATTTACATCACCTTTGTCTTCTATTGATTTCAAAAGAGAGAAGAATGGAAACTAAGCAAATGTTGCAAACTAAATTAGTGGACAGTTATCTGAAACCAATGAAAAGCACATTTCATACTTCAATCATTTTCAGCCTTTTCTAACCTCATGCAAGAAACAGCAAAAGAAAAATTCTGTACTGATGGAAGATGATGAAGAGGTGCATTTGTAGATGTAAGCAATTTAAAGACATAATTAGCAATACTCTAAGTTCTCAGAATAAGAAGATGTGTTTGTTAACAGAATGAGCACAGAAAGAATTCTCGAGTGTCTTCTTATGTTACCATTATAACTTTTGAAAGAATAGTTTCTTATAAATTTTATCTCAAATGGTGTTATTCACACATCTGACTTCTTGTGCCGAAAAGTTCATTAGTATTTTCAAAGTGAATTGAAATAATACTAACATTTTCTGCTTTTGTCTTTGAAAATTTGATAACCATCTGACAAAGCTTTTTTAAATGGATTTCTCAACATCTCTGGCTCTGTAACAGAACTTCTAACTCTTGAAAAATTAATTATTATAATTGCATTTTTTTTCATTTAGTTACAGCAATTAAAAAAACAACCTCAGTTTCTAACAGTTCTCCAATAAAAAAAGAAATTTTTATTATGGTATCAGTCCTTTTTAGTACTGATTATTGTATTATCTCTTATATAGATGAACAGAAAAATGAATTATTCCAACTTTTTTTAGTTCTTTCTGTGGGCACAGAAACATAAATATAAGACTATACAATACCATTCAAAAAAATAATGAGTATGTTAGGTCTGATGTGTGAAAACTCCCATTAGGAGCTTTGTAAACTGAGTTTTTAAAATCAGCCCAATGGGCAGGTCTTGGGCCTGTTTTGACAGAAAATATTAATGCCTTCTTTTAAAAAAAGTGAAGTACCACCATCACTTAAGAATATAATGCTTGTAGACATAGTTATGAGTTTTCCTTCTGTTTTTTTTCGGATCTTCACTGAGGCAGCATTGAGTCATCACATGCTGGCCTTAAGTAGGGGGGAGAAAGTGGCAGGCTGAGATTTACATTTAAGTTCCATCGGTGCACTTTATTGTTAATATAAGTTCAGTCAGTAGTGACTGCGAAGCAAAGGGTCCACATGTTTTAAATAAGCCTTCAGCAATCTGTTACAAATTGGGCATTTAAATATCACATTCATAAAGGAGAGTAATTACTCAGGATGATTAAAAAGCACAGTGTCTCTCATTAGGTCTTATTAGTTAAAGAAAAAGTAGGGCAAAATACTTGTACCATTTTTCGTGATATTATATAGCAATAACACGTAACTCTGTATGTGATAACTATCTTATCATAATGTACAGTGTCAAGTGATCTAATACATCTTATCACTTGGAACTGATGAAGCAAATTAAGCAACTGAAGAAACAATAGAAAACCAGCAAAACAAAGCAGTAGATATTAATAGCAGAATTAAATGATCTTTTTAAATGTTCCCAGCAAAATTTGTTCATTCTGACACTCAGTTCCTATGTAGACCTTCTGACTTCATCCACATCTCTTTTCATCTTAGCAGAAGCTGCACAACATATGTATGTATCCCCAAAGAAAAACAGAGTAATAAGAATCACAGCCATAAAACTGAGCTGGCCCTCTCTCCTCTGCAACAGCATCGGAAAATGGTTGACCCTAGGCACTCTGAAAGACCCAGAATTACAACTCTTGCTACTGTATCTTAGCTTTCTTTCCTTTCGTTGTTTCTCTTAATTCTTAGTGTTCTACAGACAAGTGTCTGCCTTGCCTGCCTTGCAATCTAGCTTTCATCTACCTAAACTAGTAGAAGCATGATGAAGGCTATAGTCTTTTGATCTATCTGCTCATTGGCATATTTAGGCCAAAGTATCCAAAAAAGTCCTTTAATTTTACATGCCTCCACTATTTCTTTTTAAAAAATGGGTCTTACATTTTGATAACCGCCATCATCTCTATAATCAAAGCTATAAAGTTTCAAGAACTAAGAAAATTAAGCTTCCCATGATTCAGGTTGAGTCTCGGGAAATTACCTCCATGCTGAAAGAAGACTCCCACGTGACTCATTCAAACTCTTACATTCACCTGTAAATACTTCTTCACAGACCTAGCATTCTCCTTTTGAAGAACACAAAATGTCCTTGGAACACTAACTGCAGTACTCCTCTCAATCTAGACTTAAGACTTTTAAGTGTGCACTTAGACAAATAATTGTACTGAATGCTGTGGTGTTAAGAACACAGAAGAGAATGCTTAATTAGTCTGCAGTGGCTACCTACCTACATGCTGATACTGACATTCATTTTATCACTTCTGAGATTATCTATCATCATTTCAGTGGGCTTCAAAACACCTTCTAATTAAGCAAAACCACAAAATGTAGCAAAAACAGAATAACTTTAAATTGATTTTCAGACTCCACAGTGACAAAAAACCTCTGGCAGGCTCTCTGGTTGGAAGCTGAATACATCTTCTGCAGCTTTTAAGAAAAAAAAACACTGCTGGAACATTCTGTTCCTCAGAACACTCCCACTCTCTTGCATGTGCTTATCAGTAGTATCATCTTCATAGTGATATTTTCTATGGAAGGAAATAGAAAGATACCAGCAGTTTGCTCCCTTTTCACAATGTGAGAGTAATTTCATAACAATAAATCCATTACTGACTGGCAGAAAGCAAATTCACTTGGCAGCTCTGGACCTAATATTTGGACTGAAAGAGCAAAAAGTCTCTGCATATTTCAAGGAATTTTTAACATTTACTTTGGAAAGTGTTCCCTCTGTGTCGAAAATGTTCTTTGTTCCTTCAAATTTTCTAGAAAGGCTTAGGGGGTGGAGGGCATAATCAGAAATAACTCATACAGTATATTTGCTTTATTAGAAAGAAAAACCTGAAAACTTCACAGAATCATACAACAGTTGAGTTTGGAAGGGACTTCTTGACATTATCTAGTTCAACCCCTCCCCGTTCAAAGCAGGGTCAACTAGCCAGAGCAGGTTGCTCTGGATATTGTCCAACCCAGCTTTTAATTTTCACAAAGATGGAGACTCCAGAACCATTTCAACTATCAAGAAGTTGAATTCTGTTTGCTTCAGGCTTTGCCTCCTTTTGGCTGGAAAAAGTGAACAAAATATTGACTCATTAATCTGATAAAAAAACAGGAGAACAAGCATAAAGGATTATGGGGGAATAAATGTCATTGTCCATATCCTCATGGTGACTAACTCTTTATTCGGTTGCAAAGCAACTAAAAGACAGCACTAGTTCTGCCTTAGGCATGTGCATGTGTGCACACATGTGCACATGCACATACATGCATGTTGACTTGCCTTTCTATATTTCTGCATTTAGATACATATGGTTCATTTATAAAAGTTTTCTAAGAAGAGAAACACATTAATTATATGAAAAAAATAAACTTCTAGAGCTGCAGAAGACCATGTGTGAGAGAATTCATGTCCATAGAAAAACCTCATTGGATAAGCTGCTGTTCAAAGATCGCACATTGTATGACTGGTAACTAACAGTTAATATTGTTGTTAATCAACTTGCCAAAGCAAATGACCCAATAAAAATCCAAGCATCCATCCTCTAAAAATCTCTGTCATTTCCTCCTTAAAAGTTTAGGTCATTGATTTTGATCTGTTGCATCAAAAGGGAATGCCTAGATGCATTTTCTAGCAGAGGCACACTGGTCCTATCAGTCGTCCCAAAAGATTTTCAAGAGGTTTTCATCTCAAGTATTGCATCTGTGAGACTGGACACGAAAGACAAAGACAGTGGGCAAAGCAGAAGAGATCCAAAGGATAGATGGACTTTGTAAGTGAACCCAAACCATCTGAATCGTGCTAACTATGTAGGTTGGGTCTCCAAAATAAATCCAAGTAGCTCTGGACAATTTCAAAGTAAAAATTGTATATCTCCTTTTCCTTTTTTAAAAGTATATTAATATGCAAATCATACTTGCCAGAAGCAAACTTTTAATATAACCTCATATGGCAGAATTTTGAATTAGGTGTGTATGACTGTTAATGTTGTAAGAGCACTGCTAACTACATCTGCTAACTAAATCTGTTAATTATAAAATCTTCTGGCTTAGTGATCACATCAGCCTTAAGGAGCTACCGTTTAAAGGAGATTATATGTATTGCTCACAACTGTCTCTAAAGCTGTTGACAGAAAGGTAATGCATGGTCTAATATCTAAGAGTTCATCTCAAAATGTGATCAAGGTAATATTTTTGGTCCATTTTTCACCCGGGTAGTGTTACAACAAATGTGGGTGATCATAAAATGCTGTTTATGCAACCTTAAATAATGATTTTACAAACGTTTATGTACTGAGCCATTTGCTATTCAAGGCTACTTACAGTGATGATAATAGTTTCTCGTCATGGTTAAGAATATTACCTTTGTTTCTAAACAGCAGGGCTCATCCAGCTTTTAAGTAGACAATAGTAGAATTTGAACAGGGAGCTCAGTGACATTTGAAACAAAATCTATTGGATGTTACTTGATAAAATTATTATCTGGAAGGGAGGACATAAAATCTTATATAATGTAGACTTGAACAGGGAAGATTTTAATATCTGTTCCTACCCTTTAGGAATACTTACGCAGAACACTAGAGGAAGCACCTTAAAGTATTCTTTTCTTCCTAGATCCAAAGCAGATAGATTCGTGCCAACTAGGATTTTCCAATAACTTGCATTTCATAACTAGTTCTGCTCTCATAGTGACAACAGGAAATTCTCCTTGACTTTAACTCCTAGTTAGACATCTCCACAAAGTCAGAATTTTTCAGGTTTTGATGCTAAGAGATATTGGACCAGAGTCTGGACCAGGCTAACAGTGCCTGACACTAAGGGATCTCCCTAGCCAATCTAACAAGGTATTTAAGGATTCTCTTTGTCAGAAGTCCCCCAGGAGTGTACACCGTACACCAAAAAGCAGAAATGTGGGGAAGGAAGAATACAGGATCTAAGGCTGCCACTGCACTGTGGCAATGCCCAGCTCAGGCATTGCACTCTGAGGGGTCTTTCAACTGAAACACTTCAGAGACCCTCCAGTGTGGCTTTTTGGACCAGTCTTAACCCCAAGTTCTTATCTCAAGGCCAAGAAAAGAGCCTGAAATTAAATAAGTATAAAACAGAAGAAATTGTTTGTTCTGATTTTGTTGAAATTTTTTTTCATAGGACATCAAGAGCAACGTTTTCCAATTGCTTTAAGGGAGGCGCAGCCCAAAGCAGGACATGTGAACCAAAGTTATATTAATGATAATTAGCTACTGCAATATGGGTAGCATAGTATGTACATGATAATCTACCTTTTGGGCTGAGATCTCAGAGTACCTGAGGGTACCACAGAAGGCTGGGCTGTTCCCTGCTGTTCTGCGATTGACTGACCTATACACAACGGGGCAGATCCAGGAAAATCTGATGACCATAGAAATAAGTTGGATGTCATGACTGTGGGAAAGTATTACATATGCCTCATCCTGTATTTTGATAACTTTATCATCTCTGTCTCCTCTTTCTTCCCCTGTGTTCTTCAGAAGCATGCCAGGCTGACAATTCATGACTCTTGGTGTTAAACTTGCAGTTTCCTATACTAACTGAGCAAACCTGCTGAACCTGACACATAACAACTCAGGGAATAGACTCCAATGCAATATAAAGCCGGAGAGCAAGTTTCTTCCTTTGTCATTTTGTAAACTGGAGCTTACAGTTGGCTTTCTGGTGTATGTTTAAGTCCTGACCTAGTAATTTACCTGACTCCTAATTTCTTTGGTGCTGTAGTAGCTGCCAATCACAGGACTGATTTCTTTGCAGGTACTGAGCTTCCATCAGCTTCCATTGACTTTTCATCTAGGAATGTTCAGCAAGTAATAAGGAAGAGAAAATACACAAAGGTATTTAGGAGTCTAAATGTCAACTGAAATATATCAATGAAAGTTCAAGCATCTAAACAGAAGAGTACAGAAAAAGTTTCCCAGCTAAAGTGAATCAGAAAGTTAGTTCTAGCTGTAAGGTTTTACAAAACTGAGAAAGAGATGTCAAAGCATGACATTTAATCCAAAAGTAGGTCTGCATATTTTTTTAATAGTTGGGAAACACTGTCTGAATTTCTCATCCACTTTCCCCTGCGTTGAATGCCATCAAGAACAAATTAAACCTGAGTTCATATTAAAGCTTATGTATATATTTTGGTAATGGAATTTTGGGTTCAATCCAATCTACATAATTGGTTATTTCTAACAATAAATTGTTCCTGTCCAATGCAAAAAGTTACCAAAACAATTTTTTTCTTTATAAAATCTTCTGGTGCAGCTTTCTTTGAGATGGATAGCCCACCTTTCTTTTAATCTGATCCGTTTTGCTCATACCTAATAGCATTCATCCCTGCACAAACTGTGAATGGAGAAATACAGCAGAAATAAATTTAATCTACCAAGTACATGTTCCTTCTTGCTCAGTTACTCATGTTCTTGCTACAAATCTGTGGATGAATTTAATTTCAACGAGGTAGCAGTAGGTAGAAACTGGCAAACAATTCAGTCAAGGGAATTGTCTTTGCTTTTGTCAGCCTTTGACCATACTTTACATTACTAAATCACACTGTACTTCATAGTAAGTACTTTGTACAGAGTAGTCTTTTTTTTGATGCTTCTGAAGCAAATGGTCCCCATGTAAGAAAGCAGAAAAAGCTAATGGAACCCATTCTTATGTCTAATCTGAAACTGTCGTGTATGTGTCATTCCACTTTTCAGAAATAAAATTTAAATTACAGATATCTTAAATATGGTTTCCTAATAACATGCATTGCTTTCGAAGATTGATTGTTCTGCAGTATTTCTATTTTTCCCTTTTCAGTACTTTAAGTCTACCCTGTGGACTTTGAAAAGTCTAGTAATATAGTGAGCTTTCAATGAAATTTATTATCCTTTTTAGGCTACATATAAATATCTTAAATAAAACTTTGGCATCAACATCAAAGCACTAAAATATGTCTTCTGTTCTCTCCAGATATTCCATATTTTATGTGTTTGATGTTAATGTGAATGAGATATTCAAACTTAATAAATGTATGGCAAAGGGAAAAGTAAATGTCAATAAGTGTTGTTGAACAGTTTTATTAAACACTCCTGTTACGTACAAAAATGTATTAAAGTTAAGAGATGCTGTAAATCCTCTGTGCCACCATTATGTAGTTCTGCAAGTTACAAAAAGATTTATAATCCTGTATAGAATATGTTAAAGAAGTTATTCTGATATATTAATAAAAATCATTAACGTATTAATATTGCCCTTATCGCTGAAGGCTTTTTCAGCTATCTACTTCTGCCAGCCCTAAATTGTACATGCTGTGTGTGCACAACGAATAATGATATCCCAAAAGAAAGGATATTTTATTTTTTCTATTTTGTTAAATCAAAAATGCCATAATTAAAGCATTTTCTACTTGGTTTTGATATTTTCAATTAAAGTCTAAGAGCTCAAGCAATGAAAGGGCATTATTTCTCTATGCTAAAGTTCCGTGCATTATACATAAACTGTGTTTTAAAAATCTTTTTATCTACACAATCTGTATGAAAGAAAACTAACCTGCAAGTAATAAGTCTTCCTAGGACTAGTACTCAGTTTTCCAGCAGTCTCTTTTCTAGGAGAGACAAGTGCAGCAGACATGGACCATGCCATGCGCCTTTGTATGTGAGATTGAGACCACTAGGAAAAGGGGCTGTAATCTCCATCCTTATGGAACCTTCCCTGCATGGTTCATATTCAAGTCATTTAACAGGGTAGTATCTGCAGGGAATCAGTTACCTTTTTCACAGCTTCTGGCTCCTCTGTCAGGTGGCTCTGGCTTAAAAGGTACTGTGACCACAGCAGCTGGAGATATGGTTTATTTCAGACTTTGGAAAGCACTATAAATTGTAACAGTTCAGTAGCTATCACTGGCTGCTGTGAAGTCCTTGGTGAATATAAGTTTCACCTCAGCAATAAAGGTAAGAGTTACATTAAGAAGAACCAACACGCACATACATCCACCTGCTCTCTCTTGGTGACAGTCACCTTAGTGCTGCGATGGACTCCCATCAGCCTGGGTGAATCTAACCCAAGGTGTGTTTGAAGTCACAAGCAGATGGTGGGCTGCTTCGGCAAACGTGCTGGAGAGCAGTTCCCTTGGAGATGTACACCAGATGTACCTGGTGATGTGGTTGTAACTTTGAAACAGCGTACGTATGGTTTCCCCTTCCACACTTAGACTCGGCTATGCAGGGCTTTGCTTTGTGACTTGGTCAGTAGCTTCTGGAAGTACTAGATTGCTATCTTGAGCCTTATTTCCCATTTCCCTCATCCTACTTTGCATTATCCATTTATTTCCAGTACTTGCAAAATCAGTGCTGGTAATCTGAGGGCCTTCTTCTCCAAACTAAATCATCTTATTTCTGTCTATTGTAAGACCACTTCCTCCTAACAGATGGAACAAAAATTCTGAATGGATTTTATCTAAGGTGTAAAACTGGGGGAAAATATAACTTTAACGAATGTCAGATATAAATCTCTGTCCCATCCTTCTATAGAAAGCTTTCTCTGTGCATGCTCTTTCTTCTTTCCCCATGGCAAAGCCAAAAGTATGTAACCATCAAATATGGAACTCTATTTTATGAACAGCTAAATTAGTGGGGCCTTACCAGGGGGTACCTCTGTGCAAATGGCAGTTATCACAGCTAGATAGCACCCTGCCAGTTTACACATTCTCAGGTTTCCCTCTCCATCGTTTGTTCAAAAGTTAAAATTCACGGCATTTTTCCATGGCTATTAAAATTCTAATCCTTCAAATCAGAGTGGAGCATTAATAGATGCCTCTTACACTTCCAGATGCACCTGACTAGACCCCAAAACAGTTCTGCTAACCTCCATGGATTTATGCATGAATGGATTGACACGATTAGCTGTTCTTTTTAGTTGCCAGATAGACCATTTTAAATTCAGAATTAGCGAGAATATAATAATCAGATTTTAATCCCTGTGACTTTTAATGGATATGAAACGTCAGGCCATATGTAAAGAAAGACTTAAACACTTACAGGAGAATTCAGGTGAACTTCAGTTTGCACACAACCGTGATTCCAAAAACTCCGGTTGTCTGAGCCCTGAAAGCCACCTGCACTGCTAATCAGGTTTCTGCCTCAGATCCTCAAACTCCTGCCGAGCTGCTTCTGCCACTCCTCAGCAGCACCTCAGCCCTGACAGGACTGAGCAGCTTGGTGTCCTTCTCACCACTCTGCTGTTTGGGACACTGGGTATTCTGCTGCCTTTCCCCAAGGGGGCTTCCCAGGAACACGGGAAGTCACGCTTCTCAAACACCACTTTGACAGTCACTTTCTTTTAAAACATGACCAAGTTATGCTCATTTATTCCTCGGCTCCAACCACAGCCTAATGGTTAACATGCTCACAAATTCATGGGAGATGAAGCATCAGTTTCCACCTTTGGGATGAGGAGGTTCACTCCCATCTCCTGAGAAGGGATGTTGAAGCAATGGTGAGACACTGTTAGGTCTTTCTTTTGAGTGGGTGCTGGAGTGAAGACTCCCCTGTTTGCCTAGTCCCAGCTCCAGACATGGTACACGAATAGCGCAAAGCCCATGAACAACTCTTGGGTTTAGACCAGAAACTCCGGTTCTCAGGTGAACTCCTACCTAGGCTCACCTCAGCAGACTTGTTTCTTTTAGCCTGCTCTGTGGACCAGCAAGTCCTGAACACCACCCACAGCAGGGACGGAAAGACTGAATCACATCACCTTCTTTCCTTCATGTATGATCAGTATATTTCTACTTTTTCCCCCAGTGACTAACACTGGAGGGGGGAAAAAAAAAACAACCCTAAAAAAAAACAAATCCCAAACTATAAAATCTGCTCTCATTTAAGGAAAGGTAACCAGCACCTACATTCAGGACAAACTTCTGGGCTCTCAGTCCTGCCTGGACAGAGATACTTACCTGAAGGAGGAGACCAGCAAACTTCAAGACTGAGGTTTTTCCCCCTGCATTTTTCTACAGGCTATCCCCAGCCAAATCCCCACTTGGTTGGCTACCTGATTTATCCCAGGTTGGGGTGCCTAATTCTCCCCATACACTTTGTAAGCGCTGTTTTTTGTGGCACATAGTCTTCTCGGATGCTACACTGCCATTCCAAAATTAGGTTGTGTGATCTTACGTTTCCTTCCTGATTTTAGTCTACAACGCTTATAAACTTCCCAGCAGCAAAATCTCTATTTTCCACCATGTCCTCCATATCCCAGCTGAAGTTTCAGTTCCTGTAGCATGTCATAATATCAGCAAATAAATCTAACTTTTTCCATCATTGTTTGATTATTCTAGTGGTCGACTTGAAGCATAGCACTGGGGCCTGCCTATCAAAAATCAAGTTCTGAACATTTTCTGAAAATCAGATCTCTCAGCCTCCAACTATATCTCTGCTTTTCCATTTTTTTGAGCTTAACTTGACTGGCACAGGTGAACTCCCAGACTCCCCAAAGTCAGCGTCAGCTCTGCCATTGATTTCAAATTGTTATATAAATCTTTGTCATGAAGATACAAAGCCTATAAAAATCCAATGGAAAAGTCAGAAAATGGCAGCTGCCTATCCAACATTCTCCAACTTTCTGCTCCAGTAACATATGCTGAAGTTTGATTCCACCTGATATTGAACTTCAAATTTGAGGGAATTAATTAGTGAAAACTAGTGAAAACTGACAAGTGAGATGGAATCAGGCAGATTGCTTTACATAGCCCCAAATTATAAGCAGAAAAGTCATTTAGCCTATTTTCTCTGTAAAGTTGTCACTGTTTGCAATTTAGACTGTTTACCTACTACTTTCTATTAACTTTAAACTAAGTGTTTTTCTAATTTAGCAGATTGCCTTGAAGCCTGCTATTGGCTTTCTAGTAAGCTTGATCTTTTATTAGCTACAGTGCTTTGTGGTATTCATTATACATTAATTTACATTTACATTTTTAGATTTCAGAAGTACATTCATATTAGCATTCTTTTGTTACTGACAAATGGAAGAATAATTAACATAAAATATTTGATCTCACTAATAGAATTCATGTTTGGTCTTTTGAGTCAAAGCTCATGAAAAATAAGCAGTGAAAAAAATGGTAAAATATTTCTCTCTTGATATGTTCAAGATACTTTGGTTGGTGTACCCTTTTATGTTGCTTTATGTTCATTTACCAGAAATGCATCCTTATCTGCACATTCATGTTAATGTACTTTTTTATTCTATGGGAGATAATGCACTGTAAACTGGAATTGATAGTTTGAACATAAAACTGGTAACACTATATATACTTTTCTAAAGTTAAAACCACGAATTTTTCCTTGCTCATGTCATGCTGTGTTTACTCCTGTGAAATTCTATTACAGAGGCCAATTTCTTCCACAAAGACCTAGGGGAATATACTCAGCAAAATGTGTTTAAATTTTTACATAAGTCAATGACTTTATATAAAACATACAGTGTCTCTCTCCCATGCAGATGATTGCCTTTCTTTTGGGAGATGAGCAGAATTTGGTCATCGGTAGTTAGTGTTTGAACCCAATAGGGAAATGGGCAGCATCCGCACAGTTTCTCAGCAGTTGTTGGGTAGATACATAATCTAAGGTCAGACAAGACAGGCAAAGGAAATTATCTTGATTGCGAAATCTAAGCTACATGCAACTGGTGAAGCAAAGCGCTCTTTAAATGCTTACCCTCACTACATCTGTGCTCAGGTAGCTCCGGGCAGAGTCTGGCGGGCCGATTGGAACTGCTGTGGCAGAGGCCGGGGTAAGCTGCCAGCGAGTGCACCATGGAGCACTCATGGGCTGTATCCCCGCCACTCGGCTTCGGAGACGGTAACCTCTGGCAGCAGAGAGGGAGCAAGGAACCACAGGGGAAATAACATCAACTATCAGAGCTACTTCAGCAGTGTGTGACTGCCTATGGCCTGACACATTAATTGTTCTTGTTCTTGTATTTTCTGAATGGTAAATTTTCAATTAAATGACATGGAAAAAAAAATCCTGACGTTTTTAATATCGGGAAATAATTCAGTTGACACAGTTTCCTACTGTTGTCTGTATGAGGAGCTACCACAGCAGGCAAGCAGTTCCGAGAGAGACTGTAGAGCAAACTAATGCAGCTTAAAATTGTTGGCTGGGATAACTGGCACATCAGGCTTCAGCCAACTACACTGACAGTCAGCAACTCTGAGAGAAACAACGGGTGAAAGGGCACCATGGGTGTTTTAAGAAATGACTGCAGAAAGAGCTAGAATTAAAAGCTGAAGATAGGCTTTGGTCTGTGCAGCGACTCTCTCTTTATGGAGTAGGGTGCTTAAGCAAATACAGGTGGAAGGGGAATCAGTTTTCCCTTTGTTCCTGGCTGAAAAATAAAAGGTTTTCGACTTTTTGCTGTAGTAAGAAAGTCTGAATTTATTAAGCAAAAAATCTTCATAAAGTCTTCCTCTACAGAGGAAACGGACTATTCTCTTGTTAAATCAGCCCATGCTGGTTTGAAAGCATCCAGTTCACTGCTGGATTTAAGGAACAGCATAAAGGGGAAGGCCCAGTAGGGAAAGCTCTCTGAGGATCCAGATTCTTCAAACAAGATACTCTGCAAACTGAACAAGGCACTGTGCTCTGTGCTCTGTGAGAGTACTCTGTGACAGGTTACAGCCTCATATTAGGCTTTCTGATTTGACAGGCCCTCCTGAAGTTAAAACAGAGCTTCATGATGAAAATGTTTCTGATAATCTTCATTATTAACACAGACTTCCATAGACACATTGTATTATTTACCATTTGGTCTGAAACATGATGGTCAAAAGCACGACAGCTGCAAATTAGATTTGTTGATTCCTTCTTCCACTACTCCCACTGGAAAAAAAAAAAGCCCCACAAAACACCCTGTTACCTAAGGAAAACTAGTTGACAAAGAGCAGCTGACTCCACCTGAAATTGGAAAAAAAGGGGAGGAATCACATGTGTATACACGAAGTCTGTATTTTCTGCTTCACTATTAAGTTTGTCACACAGCTGTGGAAGAAAGGTACATTTATGGCTTCAGTTCAATACTGGAGAGCGGTTCAGCTCGGCGAAAACCTGTTTCTGTTTTCTGGCTCCAAACTCTCCTCTTACTGTGCCAGAAGGTGTCTTCCAATTGTTAAATGACAAGTGGGTAGGCATGCTTCTGGATTTTCCCTGGGTTTAAATGCATTTTGAATTAAATTGTTTGTAACCAGGGTAAGCATAAAATTGGAGTTGGAGTTTTCCATGTGTTTCACAATCCCATTTAGTATAATTCTCGTTTTGAGGCTGCTTTATTGGTCAGACCAGATGCATCCTCTAGAAGAGATTAAAATATGTAGTTTTGCAGCTAAAATTACTTCACCAGCCATGATTTAAGCTTTGTAAGCTACAGTTTTTGCGACTGTTTTAAATGAATACTCATTTTCTTCATGAGAAATTATGAACGCTTATCAGCAATATTTTTCCTAATGAAGTTAAATAATTGCTTTTTGATGAACAGCAGATTTACTCCAAAATATATCTATGAAGAGCCTGGAGCTATTCTCTAAATTAAGTTGAATCTAGCCAAAAATACGGGCCAAAAATGTTGGATGAAAATTTCCAAAACATCAAGTATTGGTTTTCAGCAGTTCTTAACAAGAAATGTATTCCAAAATGAAAATTTTAATTGACCTAGTATTTTAAAGAATAAAGGTTTCTAAAATCTTTTTCATAACACTAACACAAAATTAATTAAATACTTCAATAACATTTTTCAGGTTTACTTCAAATTACATAATTCTTCCTTTTTCATCTTATCCAACATTTCCAAATATATCATCTCATTTCAATCAAAACCAAAACAGTTTTTATGTACCAGGCAAAAACATCTACCCCTATTACCAGTCCTATTTCTAATTGTAACTTTAGCGACTGTCCCTGCTGATACATTTTCTTTGTTTTTAAGCATGAGTGACCAAAAAAAATGTATCTGAGATATTTCTATACCTTTATGGGGAAAGCTATCAATGTTTTCATTCTTACAGTAAGAATACTTTGTAAATTCACTATATTCTGTTTTTCCTGCAGCATGTCATTGAACCGCAACTACTTTATTCCAAAATGGCACAGTCAGCTGTTTAAAAAAAAAAAAAAAAGCCAAAAGGAATGTTTGCTACTTTTGCTAACATGAATGAAGCATCACAATCAAAGTGAAAAGTTCTGTAAAAAGAATATATGTAAGCCACTGGATCTGTTGGACATTAGTTTTTTATACACCAACTCTTATTCAGGGTTGCATTCCTAACTATGCTTTAGAAAAATTATGTCAATGCAATTATTTCTTCCCTGCTAATGTGGTAGAAGTAGTACTGCTACTACAGTATTTCTTAAAGAAACACACGCTTCTTGGAGAAATACTTCAGATTTTTGCATGTCTTGAAAGGAATTGATACAAGTAACGGGAGAAAGGAGGCAGGGTATCTAAATTATCTTCTATTATTATTATTGTTGTTGTTGCTGCTGTTGTTTTTGTTGTTGTTATTATTATTGTTATTGTTATTATTATTAAAATTTGGCCAAAATAGAACGAATTTGAATCCTGTGCAAGAAAGGAATCCCACTACTGTGTAACTTGTATGTTGTTGAAATAGCATACAAGCTCCTAGAGGAAGGATGCTATTTAATTATCAGAGATTAGTTAAATTATATGTCCAATTCATTGCTTCAAATATAATTCAAACTGCTCCAAGATTTAGTCAGTTTCATAACTGCAGCAACCAGAGCAGCCAACTGGAAAACACATTTACTCCAGTGGTTTGGTTTTGCTTAAGAAGGTGTGTGGGATATGTTGGTCATGTACCTTCAACAGGATCATCAGAAATATTTTTATGAGTTGGCCATCATCACACACTAATCACAAAGGGAAAGAGGAGTTCAGAAAAACAGTTTCCTGCCCTTATTTAAAGTAAGACAGGTTAAAAGTCTCCTAAAAAAACTTCTCAGGAGTTTCTATCTCTACAGGTCTCCTGCCTGCCTTCAGTCAAAGCATTTGTTAGCTTCTACTGGCAGATATCCCAGGGTAGGTGTGTGGTCTGAAAATCTGCTGGAGTGGAATTTACAGCAACATAAACTGCCTGGTGTTTCCTTTCCCAGTAAGGGCTTGAAAAAGGCGAGCTTGGCTTGCAAAATTGGACAGAGACTGCAACCAGAAGATTGCACTGAAAGTGCAACTAGACAATTGGAATATGCACAGAAGTGCCTCCCCTGCAGAGCCCTGGCCACATTGATGGGTGACCTTCTCTTAGCCTGAGTGATAGAAAGTGTGTTGTACTCTAACCAGATAAAAGCCAAATTCCAGAGGTCGTGTTAAGGGAAGAAGGGGAGATACTAATTTACAATAGTTCAATATATGTTAGCTGTATAATATCTGTGCCAGGAGTACTTAGTGTAATTCACAAGTTTTTACTGGGTTCCTGGCAAAGGACTAATGTTAAATGACCTTAGTTGTGTTTTAATCCCATATATGGTTGTGCCTATTCCATGCAACTTTCTCAGAGACAGCTTGCATTTCCAAGCCTTGTTTGAGTACGAATTTATTTTCTTTTTTGTAGTTGGCAGGTCTTTTGCATTCTGTTGCTATTGTACTTAAACCTCTTTGTTTCGAACATCTTTGATACATAGCTCATTCTTAATTTTATCTCATATTCCCTGCAATATAGTACAACTAGAGCAAATGTAATTCCCATTTAAATGACATGTGGCATCTTCATCATTAATACCTTTTCCTATAAGTTTTTTACAACCACAGTGAATTAAAAGTTCACTTACTATTTCAGCTCTTATTACAGGAACTCTCTGTAGCTACTTAAAAATGGTTACTCTCCTACCAGATTCCCAACAGAGCATAATTCAGATGAGTTCCTCAAACTGACAGTGGCATTTCTGGTTCCAAGGCTACGTAGATCACAAACACACACTCTCTGATTAACATTATCCCTTACTTTAAAGCATACTTATTATTATTTTTCTCCTGGTATTCTAGGAGCACCTGAAGTCAGGCTAGTATTCAATCAGCTACTGTACAAAATGGGAGCAAATAATAAACCTTGCCTCTTAAAATCTAAGGCTATAAATCAGAAATGCTTTTAAGTGTCTATGAAGATTTTCTCTCTTCAGAAAAGCACTTAGGCAAATAATTTCAGTTAAGCATGTGTATAAGTATGTTCCCATTAAGGAACAATTTCTGGATTAAATCTCTGAAATTATGAACCTTAGATAAAGTCTTAATTTTGCTTGCACAGTTGGAATAATTCCATTAATATTTTACAGTGCTCTGTGTCTCTGTAAAAGGTACACACATTTGAGAAAATTTCATGTAAAGGGTTAGTAATATCATCTCTACCATGTCTCTTAATGCTATGAAACACCCTGACAATTCACAGAGCAGACTGTAGAGTACAGATCACTTCACTTACACTAACTTGTTTCTTTAGCTTGTTGATGAATAACATTGTAACGGTACAATTCCAATCCTAAGCCACAAAGGGTTGTTTTTATTGTCAGTTGACTTAGTATTTTTCAGTTTTATGTTTTTATCCCATGACTTAGGTTCATCACTTTATAAAGTGGATTCCTTTCGATGAAGATTTAATCACTTTATATTAATTCTTTCATGGCATTATTCTGCGGAAGAACTTCACTGCACATTTATAATTTTATGTGGCTAAACGTTTGCATTTAATAGCTTTTGAAAGGCAAGTTCATGGCTACTCTAATTAATAACAATGATATAGTGTGGATTTTATAGCAAATTAACTGTCCAACAACAAGGCTGAACAACAATAACATAAAAGTTATGGTGTGCACTTCATTCCAAAACTAACTTAGAGAAGAAATAGACTTCAAATACAGAACATTAAATAATTCCTCTATAAATCAAGCTTGCTCCTCATTTACAAATTTATATCAGAAGTATCTGTCTTAGTTAAAAACACTGTATGCATTAGTTACAGAATAAAGGAGGACAGAATAGTATTTTTTGCTTGCTTGTTTCTTTTTCTAAAGATGCTGATCATATTACTTAAGTCATTGTTATATTTTTGCGAAACATATATCTACAAACACCCATTGTTTCCAGTTTTCTCAGAAGAGTTTAAAACACTTTGTAAACACTTTGCAGCACCTCTGCAAATTAGAAGACTCTCACGTTGACCAAAAAAATTCATTATCACAGAATTAGCTTTTCCCAATACTTTTTGTTGCGGTCAGCAAAATTTGACTTCTAAATAGCAGGCAGTGAAGAGTTACTTTTGTATTTTGTATTCAATGCTTTTAAAAGTAAAACCAACTGAGTTGAAATACGAAATAACCTTAATCCTCACTCACATGGAGGACAGAGTCATTCTGAGCGTGCATACTCCTTCCTCCTACTCCTTTCCTTTTACTGCCATCACTAGAGTCACCCCAGTGCCTAATCTAGCCCAAGTACCTGATCCTACTGCAGCCTCACANCTTATATCATTGCACAGGTAAATTGAATGCATGATAAAACCAAATGGAATCAGGCATAGTTCTGTGGAAGATCAACTTGCAGAGATCTTTCTATAGAAGGGAATATCTGAAACAGTCATCGTTTTTCCTGGGAATAAGGGACACAACTTTCCTCAGCTCAAAGCTATTTGTCTCAGGGTGCCTAGTCAGAAGGAGAAAACTCTTCTGAGGTTTTAACAACAGGGACAAAGGGGAATTCACCTTTAAACAGTGATGAGCCTTGTAGTGTTGTACATACGTCTAAGAAGTTGAACCAGACCGTCTGGGTTCTCATGAAGTGACTTAAGAGGTCAGGACCTAAGGCATTGATGTGTTGTGTCTGTAATGTGAATTATAACATTTTTAAGTAAACCAACACAGTAATCTTTTCAAGGAGAGCTTTAAAGCTTCTGCTACAGAGCTGCCACAGCAAGTTCTGTAGAGAACAATGTTATTCCCTCAGTTTTGTAAACTGAAATCAGCCCAATGAGAAAATTGGCTTCCTCTCCCAGTAAGGAACGTATCAGACTATGGCAAACATTTCATTTCTAAAAAGAAAAAACAAAAACAAAAAACAAAACCAAATTAAAATACAATTCAATGTTTTTAGTGCCTACTCAATGTCGTGCACATTTTGAGTCAGTCTGAACACAGAGGATCCTACTGGGGAGGGCAAGAAAGGACTCTTGCTTCATCCTGTTGATTCTCCTTTCTTTTGTTGTATGAGTCTCAAAGAGCTGGATGATATCAGACTCTTCCCTGTTGTAAGGAGGTGGGGTGAAGAATTCTTTGAAGATACAACCTCAAAGGCAGTACCTGGTAATTGCTTGGAAATTCTTCAATGGTAGAGGCTATATATTTTATTTTTACCACTCCTTTATGGAAAGCCCTGGCTACTGGCGAGCTCCAAATCCTAGGATAGGGGTTAACTCATGGTATTTCCTAATCTCTGTCCATGTTAAAGATCAGTTGAAGTTCTCCTCTGACCAAAGAAACTGCCATTCTCAATATACTCTTAGGAGGCAGTGATCAAGGGGATGTGGAAGAGTTTCTCTTCCCATTAAAGAAATAGATAGTTCTTCTCTCAAGTACTTTGATTTAAAACCTAATCACATTTGTAAACATTTTAAATATAAGTGCATTATTTTTCTACACAAAAGTAGGAGAGAAGGAGGTCCATCATAAGGCATTATATGGCGTAGCTTAGGGAATGCAACACTTCCATTTTCACACAGTATCGACTTTGAGATTGAAGTAAGAAGTGACGGACCTCAAATCTGATATTAGGGTAGAAATCTTGACCGCACTGAAACCAAAAGCACCCACTGACAGGAGTTACAAGATTTCGTCTGGCCCTGAGTACTGACTGGAGTCTCTTCTCTAATTCCATGAATTCCTAATCAGCTATGCTGAAGTTGTGTGTGCCTCCCCCTTCTCCGAATATAGCTTTTACTCTTAAATTACATACTCCTATCCATTGTTTATCCTTCTTTTGAAGTTCAGTATAAATATAAGTTTGACAGTGGTTCTGGTTACAACTGATTATAATTCATACTTCAGGCAATTGGAAGATAGATGCAGGCTATGATTATTTCACATGTAACATTCTTTGTATTTTCAAATGCACTTGATCAACTGTGTACTTTGAATTTTTTGCTTCGTTTGCTGCAACAATGCAGAACTCTGCTTTACATGATATACCAGGCCATTTTTGCTATTCTAAATTGATGAAACTCCTCATTAACTAATTTTATTATTATAGAGTATTTTTCCAGTGTAACACTAGGAGAAACACAACAGATTTAAGTCATAAAGCTTTCTTCATAATGTTTTTAACAGCTTTTGTTCCTTGAGGGCATGAGGAAAAGGTGTTGCATATGTATGCAACTTTGTTGCCAATAAAACTGAAATAAAATTAGTTAAGAACCTTGGGAATTCAGAGTTTTTATGGAACACTTTTACTATTCAAAAAATACTACAGTAATATCACTTCTGTTCCTATTTATATTAATTGACTAACAGATTGTTTCATACAGGATCTTAAAAAGATTTATTTCTCAAAAAATCTTCCAAAGCAAAGAGGAAGGCAGATGGAATAAGCTATAACTGTGTGCTGCTCTGTAGTTTAAAAACATTCTGTTGACAGAAACCTGGTAGGAATAACATAACCCTCAAATTTGCAGAGGACTGACTGAACTGCTCTAACACTAAGAAAAGCGAATAGTGGACTAAGCAGTAGTTGTGATTCAGTAACTTGCTCCAGATCAACCAAGCAGCCTGTGAAAGAATCCACACGCTGAGCTCAGTGGTTCTGCACAATAGATGTGAGTTTTTTACAAAGTCTGGTCTCCCTAGAGTCCCTCTGCAGTAGATGGGAAAGGAGACTCTTTCCAAGGACTTACCTCAACCAGCCAATTTCTTATTCTGAATCTTTTGGCTTGTGAGTCTCACCAAGATGAGGATAATACTAAATCTGTCTCCCTGAGAATCGCATTGTAAGGAATTATTTGTCTGTTTAATTTTAGGTAGGAAATTCAAAAGGCTCATTTGAGCAGAAAAGAATAGCCCTGGTTAGAATAGGTTACTATGAAGTCCTTTGGCTGCTATAAAGTGCTTTGGTCCCTCAAAAACTTACTTCTATTTATTTTAACTACTGAATACTCTTAGTGGCTTCAGTGGTACTACAGGTATCATGTTAAGTCATGCTGTTGTCTGGACCTTTGCTGCAGGGAGTAAGAATTCATGTTGGCTTTGCACATAGAGTGGAGTGAAACAAATATCAAATATTTACAAAATTTGAATGAAATATAAAATACTTTTGTTTTAATTAAAGATATCGTGTGGCTGTTTCCTCCCATTCCTCTCTGTGTTTTTCCCTCCTAACCATCCTCTGAGGGTGGAATAGCAGAAACAGACAGTCCTGAGAGACAGTTCGATAACAGCCTGGCAGGGAAGGTACACAGGTGGTAGGGCACGGAAGAATATGAGAAGCTGTTGTGAAAGTAGCTTACCATCAATGCTGATACCACCACTGAAATATAAGAAGCAGTGACTGATCTTATAACTAGGGGTAAGAAAAAATGAGTGAAATAAATTTAAACATGATACAAATGAGAAAAGAAAAAAAAATTGTAGCCTGTTGGGGTCTAAGGCATAGACGGCATGTAACTCAAAAACCTTGCTTCATTGTAGATCAGCTCTATGAAAACGTCATTCTTTTTGTTTTGCTGATATTCTTAACTATTTGATTCCAATTTTTAATTTTCAACATGCTTTTTATTTTCAAAATATTTTCATGGGAATAGCTGACAAACCTCTTGATTTCCAGCAACTTCTTTTGCAAACACAACATTTATCTGAAAATTCATTTATTTCTTTGAACGAGTTAGTGTTTTTTTTTGATTTATTTTTTGCTGTATAACATTGGGTCTATTTTTGCTTAAAAGGCTTGTGTACCTTAAGTGAATATTCTTACGTGAGTTATTTCTTTGTGGATAGTGTAATGAAGTGTGAGACATAAGTGCAATTTCAAGTGAAATACCATAGCTGCATAAATTTTACACATACATATTTTAAATCATCTAAGTATTCATACATGAGTGCCAGTCAAGTAAATAAAATAAAATGTTTCTTTGACAAAGTAAAATACATAGTTTAGCAAAGAATTCAGGACTTGCATAATAAAAATTGCCTAAAACCCACCTGCTTAAAAATATATTAGCTAGGAGTTAATTTTCAACAATAGTTTGACCTTTAGGGTATTTCTTCTTAAAAGAGTATCATTGTGCTGAAAAAGCAAAAACCCAAACAGAATAAAAAGCAGTGCGGTACACAGGGGCATTCTCAGATGAGTACCTGGTGAAGAGCAAGACGTGTTCAGAATTTTTCTGTGCATCAAGGTTATCCATTTAACTGGTGTCTCTTTTACTATCTAAAAGCATGCATTTTTCCAGCCTAGAAGATTTCACACATGAATGCTAGTAACACATTCTGTAATTATCCTTCATCCTATGTCTTTGTCACAATGTGTAACGCTGCAGTTTTTCATCATTAAAAACAGGGCAGGAATAATTCAAAAATTTTACACACAACATTTTTTTCCCAGAATTCTTAGAATACATAGGAGTGTGTTTTAATCAACAGAAAGCCTTCTTAGGAATGAAAGGGGAGAAGTCACTAATAATACTATTAATAATCGTTGTTTTGAAAAGAAGCATAAGCAACAAAATTAATTATTTCAGAATTGTTCTGATCTTTTTTCAAATTAACTACTTTGGATTCAGTGGGTTAGTAGATAAAATACAGAATTCACCATTCTGAAAATTTAGACAAAATATTGCAAGCAATTAAAACTAATTTCTTAGTAATTCTTAATCAGAATTATTTTGATGCTCTCATTGGCTAGTCTAGGTCCACAGGGTGGATGCAAACCGAGTTCAGCCATGACAGATAGGCACTTAATAATCTTTGGTAAAAGGTATTTTCTACATGCCACTTAGAACCAGAATAGATACAGCAAATCAATGAAAAAATAGTGCCAAATTCACCACCTCTAAAATCATGGTCTTTTCAGAAATATATGATGATACGAATACCACATAATTTCATTTTATCTCCCACATATAGTCATTTCTCTGTTATTTCTCTGTAAAGCATGATCAGCTTCTTGTAGAAGTATTTTATAGCAGCTCAGGTTTTCACAACAGCTGTTCAATGGAAGATCTTTAACTTTTACTACCCATTTTTTGCAGGCGACATACAGGCATACCTGCAAACCTATTCTTGTGAGGATGTAGGGCCATGGCAAAACATAATTGCCAGAAGTGAGCAAGACCAGAATTGGTCTTCTGGACCAATTTCATGTGGGATAACTGCAGATGTCTCATGTTCCCTACTTTTCTTATTCCCCCTTTTCAGTACTTTGTCTGCCAAACTTAAAAGTTACATATATGCGTAGCTTATGCTTCACGTTGGGAGCAGCCGGGGCTCCTGAGGGTGGCTGAGCAGGGTCCACCAGCCAGGGCCTGTCCCACCGCTGGGGTGGTGGGGTGGGTCCTGGCTGGGGGACCCTGCCCTGAGGGAGTAGGGCAGACCAGGAAGGCACAAGTATCACCCCCAATCCCAGGCACTGAGCACCTCCATCAGGGTGGGGACAGACCAAGGCCAGGCCAGGATGTGGACCCAGCTTGTCGGGGCTCACTGTTGGGCAGGGCTGTGAGGAGCTGGAGACCAGCCCCACAGAGGGATCGCTGGGGCAAGGGTTGACAGCCCTGAGGAGTCCCTTGGCCCATGGCACTGTGTGGGGAGGCAAGAAAGGCCATTAATTCCCTCAGGGTCTTAAGAGTACCAAGGCCCCTGTAACCCCTGGTTAGCAAAGACAAGTATGCTTAGCTGTAACTATTTCAGTATGCATAATAAAGCTTAATTTCCAGTAGCAGGACAATAAATTAAGCATAGATGTCCAGGTTTCATATTAACTAAGGTGTTTAAAGCCAGGAGCAAGTAAGTGAGCAATATAGTGGCTTCTCAGATTTGGCTCCTTCTCACACTAGGACAAAATTCTAACACTGGTATCATTTGAAGTATCTGCTGAGCTCCTTTCATCATTTGAGATCTTCCCATTCCTTAGATCTACTAGTAAAGGCTCTACAAAAACGAGCCTACCAAACACACCAGAAGTTTGGTTTCCAGAGCTTAGCATAACCTCCATCTGAAACAAGCGTGGCCCTGGGACAGCTTGCTAGTAACAGTTCCTTCTCTGACAAAAAAGGCTATATAATACAGAGGCAAAGGATAAAAAGACTTAGCAAAGTGGAGGGTTTTGGGGGTAGTTTCAGGCTGCTTTCTCTGGAGCAGAGGAAGAAAGGATGTTTTTCATGAGAGAAGCACTATAAGCAGAGGTAGTAGATAAAACTGTCCCAGTAACAGAAGATCCTACCATTTAGCAAGAACCTTAGGACAGGGCTGTGCTGCATGCCAACATCATTCTTGTCTCAGCAAATTGAAAAGGGCATAAAGGAATGTAATGATTTTCAGGATACCTCCTTTCTTTTGCTATAGGTCACTAAGGTAGCAGCTGGCAGAGGTTAATGTTGCACTGGCAGCACTTCACCCTGCCTGACCCTGTTCCCACCCCTGAAAGAAAGGAAGAAGGAAAATAATGGTGTGTGTAAAGTTTGAGACAGGACACAAAAATCAAAAGAAGGCAAATAGGTCTTACAGATCTCCTAAGCCATTCCTTTCAGATATCTGATGAGAATGAAGAAAAAATGCTGCTAAAATTTATCTGCAAACTGAATAGGTCTTAAAAAACAGATAGTAGGGTACAAGGGCTTTGAGAGACTAAATTAAATAATATTTCAGCATGAGCACTGTACAGCTCATAGGTTTGAGGAGTGATATGGAACCTGAGCACAGGAGAATAGTACTTAAATTATCCCAAACATATAAGTATCTTAAATATTACAGGTTTTTAAATAAATTAAATATTAATTTTGATAATGAATATTAATGTAATGTCATTGTTATTTGCTGGAATACAGTGAATTATCGGATCCTTTCAGTTCAGTATTGGTTAGAGACAATGGTCTCCTTGTGATGTTGACAGCAGGTATTAATAAATACCAATCCTTCCCCCATTTTAAAATGTTTGAAAAGCTATGTGAAATATGCATGTCTCTGGTTAGTACCCCATTTTTCCCACCTTTGGATGAGACATTTCAACATGAGGCTGCAGCAAAGAAGTGCACATTTTGTACCTGTTCTGTAAATAGCAATAGAAAGCAAGCCTGCCATTTGGAGATCCTTCAATGATTTATTAGTTCGCTTGAAAAAGAAATAAACCAAAAAAGTAACTCAAGCGCAATAAGCCATGCCCTTCTTCATTACCAAAATATTCTGAATACTAATGCATTCTATGGGCAGTGACTTGCTGCACCTCTTGGAGTTCAATAACAAAAATGCTTTTCAGTTTTAGAGTTTCTTAAGCTCTAAAACTAAGCTGCATGAAAAACAAAGTGTGATTATGAAATAATGAAATATATGATAGGGTGGGCAATTAAGAAGAGGAGCACCTTACAAAAGCACTTACAGAGGAGCCATATTCTCTTCCAATTTTTAACTCTGCAATCCATGTTAACTCCAGCAAATTAGAAGTGCATGAGTCTGATGAGAGCACAATTTGTCATGCTACCTAAGCGACAGATTGACTGTTCCTGAGAGTTCTTCCTTTGCATAAGTACTTATTGAGGAGAGAGCAAGGATTGTTTCTGAAAAGGTGTACCACAGCTGTCAAGGAGTGCTTCAGCAGTCCTGTTCTAAACAGCACATAATACACAAATTTATAATGGACTCCTGTTGTCTTCAGGGTGTCCCTGTTCTCTGCATTTCTCCTACAATTTGTACTATTTTAATCCATGCAGCAACTTATATCAATAATTAGATGGGCATCCTACAGCTCTGTAACACCCCTCAATTCACTATTTTAGGGTGAGCTTTCATTTCATTTCTGTTTAGTCAAAAAAGAGATATTTCCAAAAATCTGGTATTCGTTGCCATTCAGCATTTTTGGTACTGTTGATGGATTTTCAAAAAACTTGTTGTGCAGTAAGTAATACTTCCTGGTCTTTATTATGCTGCTATCAACTCCATGAAAAGTGTGGAACTATGCCAGCATGAATCAGATGCAGTGGCTTTTAATTTTATCAAGTAAATAGGAACCAATTGACCTTTTCTGTGCCATACTTCTAATAATATCTCCTTTATTTATCTAAGAGCTTTCTCCATAGCTTTTAATTGCAGTTGCACTGTTTGTACAGACCACAGTACTTTCTTTCATAATTTATAGTGTTACTGCACAATTAAATGAACTCCACAGATTCTCTAGATTTCATAGGGAATACTTTCCTTTTTTTAATGAAGAAATACAGTAGTACGCTCTACATATCTCACAAAGCTGTTATTTTTTAAAAATATTTTGCTGGAAAATGTGGCTACTTTATAATTCTTTAAGTGTTTATGAATGCAATCTATTTTGCTGGAAGGAAGACATGTTCCAAAATATCACAGATAAGTCAAGAAATAAAAAATAACATGTGCCCTGATCAATGGGGATGCTAATGCATACATATATTTGCCATGGTAACCAGACCATTTTAAATTTCACATATAGGCTTTTCTTCTCTTTGTTTCTGAATGTTTGAAAATATAATGAACCACTAGGTTCACAGATGCTGAAGTTTTATAATGAAGAGCTTTCAAAAATGATTCCTGCAGTTTAGAACTATCACAACCTGAAACTTCCCAAAAGAGAAAAATATCCAGAAGCAATTAGTCTGAAACCATTCATTGGTCCTGGATTTCAAATGAGAAAGCCTGGATGCAGCAGAGAGTCAAGATTCATATGAGCATTTCACCTCTGCTCATAATGGCATCAGTCTTGTGCAGGTATACCTAGTGATGAGCAGGCAGGGGGCCGGTGTCGTAACACTGTCCATTTAAATAGTATGTGGTAGATTTCATTCTGTGTGGAGCAGATTGTTTGAAGCGTCCTTAAGATGTCCATGACCAAAATGTTGCCCAGTTCTTCCAAACATTTAAGTTTAGAAAGATAATCCAATATGAAATATATCCCATTACCTTTAATATAACCTGTATCTCCCAGGAAAAATAAAAATTAAAAATTAGAATTTTACTATGTCATTCAGAAGTGTTGAGAAGTTTTATTTTGGGGTACATAAAACAAATCAACAGTCCGTATACTTTAAACAGGATTTTTGTGTATATCTTGTATTGACAGCATAATCGTTAATATGTTAGCCATTTTTGTTAATTATAACTGCAATAAATAGTTTTTGTGAATGGAGACTGAGCATCTCCTCAGCTACATTTTCTAAAAGTAAGCCTTGACTGTCAGTGCACTACATTTAAGCTTCATTATAGCTCCTGCATGTTTACTTTGAAACAGTTACCATGACACGACCATACCTGGAGCACAGCTGACATTTGCAATCACGTTGAAATAAATGCACTTCACTTACGCATAGTATGTAGCTATGCTGACTCCGTAGGTAGATATATTTGGATCTTTTTCTCTAATTTCTGTAATAAATCTGTACTCAAACTGTCTTTCGAAAACATCTAAACATATTAGAGGTTCAGCAGTTGGAGCATAGATTAAAAAAAAAAAAAAAAAGAAAAGAAACAGTGGTTTCAGCCACTTGCTATTGGGTTCAAAAAGTCTACAAAGACCTGAAGTTGTAGGTGATTTTTCTGCTGAAGATAATGGGCCTGGGATTATACTCAGGCAAGTATAGGTATTCATCTTCTACATTTTGTATTCTATCTAATAATGACAATTGACGTCTATCTAGTCATACTTTAAGCAGCCCGTTGTAGTTTTCAGTCTTCCAGGTAGTTTCCTTTAGAAAGAGAAATCAGGATTATGTGGCTAGATATTTTCTCCCCTAACTTGTTTTATTCATGCTGCATAGAAAGGAGGTCACAAATGGCAGAGAGAATAACACTTTCCCAACTCTTCAGCTGTGACATTAACTCGACTCCTTAACAAGTGGTTTTGCCCCAAGACAAGATTTTGGTTAAAAACTGAATGGCAAAGAGCAGATTCCTTCGATCTTCGCAAAAGGAGACCATATGACAATACAAGCAGTGATACTATATTTCTTTAAAGATATACTCACTACATAGGTTCAGAAAACACTTTGTAAGATGGTGCAAGTTTCTAACTCCTACTATCCTTCTATTCCACATGCACATACATTTTTCTATTTGATGAAACTCACCCTGTTTCTTACTAGTTTATCAGGATTCTTTTTCTGCCTAGCCTTCATTGATTGTCTGCTCTATTTTCTGTTCTTCTCCTCTTTTTATTTTTTTCTTTTTTCTCCTCAGCACTGTTGCTAACACTTTGCCACTCAGTTCTTCCAGTTTTTCTTTTCCAAATCACAGCTGTCTAGGTCAGTCTGCAACAGGCATCAGCATCCTTTGGCATACATTAATTATTGTGCTGAAAGGAGGCGAGAAAGCTTTGCACCAAATTGAGCAATGTTTCAAATGATGAAGTGAGACCTGAATCTGATTTTGCTGTGGATTTAGATCAATGCAACACCTCTGGAAGCATACATCTTTTACAGTGATGTAAGAAAGTACTGACTCAGATTCATCATTAATAAATATAGCTCATAGCTTTGTTCTTGCTTGGGATTATATAATGTAGCCCAGAGAAAAAGAACCATAAGAAAAGCAGTTACGTTCCTCCCTCCACCACCAGCTCCTTACCAGTAGTACATTACAGAAATGAGAATACTTCTTGATTTTTACCACTGTAAATGAGATCTAGATCTAATTTATAATTCCCACGTTTTTCAACCTCCCTTCAGTAGTTATTTTTTTTCTCTAAATTTAGAAGGAGATTTTGATTCTAGCAGTATTTAAAATCCTCATGTGGGAATTAGAAAGGATATCAAGTTTGGGGAGTACATCTATAAAATTCTCCTTAAATGATTCCACCAGACCAAAGAGAGTAATTGCATAGAAAGGCACTTCCAACAGGAACTAAACAATTTCAGCTTCCCAATTTCAGGTCTGCTTTAAATGTCAAGGATTTGCTCTTCTCTTGTAGAACAAGGATATAAAAAGTGTGTGATCAAAACTTCATCTTTAATTTCAGTTATGATTTATAATTCCCGCAGCAAGGGAGGATAAATTATTCCTCTCTGTTAGCTGTCTTTCATTTTTGGATGTTGGGAGTTATTATCTTGCATCCTAAGGAAAAAAAACTGTTATCTGAAACTTTTGTTATGAAAACCAGTGGATTCTTTACTTTTTAACTCCTCTGCATATGGCAAAACACAAAACAGAAAATGGGCAAATGGATCAATGGATCTTGAAATAAAAAAAAAGAGAGCAAAAATAAACTGTTTCCATTGGGTAAACGGGATTATATATAATGCAAATAAGAAATATGTTGAAAGAGATTCAGGTTTTCACACTGTTTTTACACAAACAGTATGGAAGGTTCCACTAGACAAAATTATTTTCCTAACATTGCCAGATATGAAGCACAAATGGTCCTTAAAGAATTATACTTTACACTGGAACTTCTTGACCTATGGAAATAGTAGATCTTCTAAGGAAACCATTAAAAGTTTACCATGCTTTTTTATTCTTTTTTTTTTTTTTTAACAGAGCAATAGTTCAACTAGAAGGCTAAAGTATTCTGGGTTTTGGCAAGCCTAAAAATGTTTCCTGCTACTGGTTGTTTCAATAACCTTTTGCAAAAGACTCCCAAAATTCAGTTTGATGCCTAGAAGTAACTTCAGAATTCTGCAAGCACTTTAAATTTTACACAAAACAGTGCTACAACCAAAGAGGCAGTCCTTCTCTCACCCATCCTAGCCCTTCTTTTCCACCTCCATACAACCACCTCCATGAGGCTGGCAGAAGTATTTGGACAAACATGGACCAAATTGCTCAGTAATCTGGTTTAAACCAACTCAGGAACTTAAATGTTTGAACCTGAGTCCATTCTCTGAGTCAGATCACTGTGTCTCCACCAAAGTTCCTGCAGAATTACAGCCCAAGGCAGGAGCATCACTCATTAAGAAGCTGTAGTGCCAGAAGGGTAGGTGCTTGTAGGGACTGGAACAGAATAGGTATCAGAGAAACTTGTGCAATAGACCTGAAGAGGAGCGTCCCAGTAAATTGACTGTGATTACAAGGGTGGTATGGCTGGTCCTCAATTTGAGCTAATGTTTCCTGTTCAACCTACAATGATTTTTGTGGAATCATTTGCGTTCCTCTGCAGTAAGCTCCACAGCTCTATGAGGGTTTAGGAGCTTTTGCCAAGGACCGGACCTAAGCCGGCTGGCAAGTTCATGCCGCGCTCCTCAATCTGGTAAGAGGCCCCTAACCACAGCACTGAGGTCATCTCCCACATGCATCCAAGTGGATCTGCTTGAACCTTATTGTGCCTGGCTGGGTTTACAGGTTGTCCTGCCCATGATGGAGATGTCTGTGGTCCTTTGTGTCCTCCCTGGCTGGGTCACTGTGCACCCAGTGAGACTGATGTATCAACAACTGCACAGACCTGCACTTGCATGAATAATCCTGCCAGAACTGAGCTGGCCTCCCCCAGCGCCTCTGCATCTGTGGCACAATTAATCTGTCAACTAAATAGACTGTCCGTGGATAACTGAGCGCTGGCTGTGCACAGTAGAAAATGAACATATATAGCACACTGTACCGTGGTGGTGTAAGGACAAGTAATGATTAACAGGTAGGTATTCTTGTCACTGTAATTTACAAATATACTGTGTTAACATTGAAGGCAATCATAACTGAAAGTGGTGGGCAGAGATTGTTTCCCTAAGCTGAAATTATAGTGAATAGTAGCTAATCAGCTGTGTACCAGGGTAGGAAAATTCAAACTAAAGTTGTGTTCATTACAGATGTGGTTTAGTAACAAGCATAACTGCAGCATCTTCTGTTAGTGACAAAATCATTTCTGCATTTTCTCAGGAGGAGACCTGTGCCATAAGCCCCGCGAAAGCTTGTGGCAAAGCAGCTTGGTGCACTGGTAGCCCGAGTCCATTTCTTCCCCTGGATGTCAGTGAATGGGCTGAGCAAACTGTATTTCGGGGGGACGGTAGAGAAAATCTTGTCAGAAATACAAAATCACCAGCACATGTTGGCTCAGACTGGACAATATTGGATTTCTGGAGCGGAAGAGTTACTTGCAAAGTGCTGGGTGGAGAGGAGCTAACCAAACAAGGCTTGTCCCAAGAGTGCCAGCAGGTGGCTTTGCAGCTAGTATTAAAAAAAAAAAAATCTGACGACAAACACACATAAGGGGCTATTTAGGTATGAACAGAAAAAGCACCTGCTGTGTTTCAAAGAATAATGAGCTAAGGAAGGCAGGGGGTAAATGGTGTTGTCTGTTATCTGGATGACATGCTAATAACTGGGAAGATTTCACATGAACATTTACAAAACCTAGAGGAGGATTGAACGAAATTGCAAAGATGTGATTCTAAAGCTAACAAAGATAAGTGTGCTTATTTTTGTTGTATTTTTCACCCCCCCACACACCCCTAAGCCAGGTAGCATAGCATATGAGCGGAAAATTAAGGCTACATATCTTCCAAAAATTAAAATCCAGTATACATAGAATATAAATAAGGCTTTTAAGAGTTCTCCAGGGTTGAGCTTTAGGGCCATGAGAGGAGCTAGATGTTGGATGCTGCGGCAGGATAGAGGGAAGAGTCTGTTAGATTGGCAAAGCATTGTATGCTGTAGAATGCCTTGTGGGATTTTATTTTTTTAAATATGATTTGTTAATTTTCGCTTCTTAAGAGTGAGGGCTCTTCAGATGTTAGATGTCCAAGGTATGCCTCAGAACATTTTGCTGCTTCGATAGGACTGTGGAATATTCATTCCAAATATAAAAACTTTAATTGGTTTGATAGCTGTTCTTACAAAGAAAAAAAGTGAAATAGCCGTGGACAGAAGAAAATAATGTCTTTTGAGGAAGCAAAAAAGAAGTTGAACAGTTCAATTTACATCAAAATGACATGTTATCTAAAACAATAGTGTATAATACCTCTCTTCCAGGAACTGAGCTGCAGCTTCAGACATCCATAAGTCTGGGGTAGAAAACATGTTACATTTCCTTCCACAATATTAGCAAAAAGTGGGAGAAATTACTTTAAAAGAACTCAGACTAGGGATTATTAAATTTCACGCCAAGA
Organism: Ibidorhyncha struthersii; assembly: GCA_013398815.1. Classification (NCBI taxonomy): domain Eukaryota; kingdom Metazoa; phylum Chordata; class Aves; order Charadriiformes; family Charadriidae; genus Ibidorhyncha; species Ibidorhyncha struthersii. The sequence goes on along the minus strand of VZSZ01004729.1, from coordinate 41,838 downwards.
AAGTTTTTTTCAGCTCACAACAAAAATCACAAAGAGTTGGTAAAAATACTTCAAAGATGCACACACCCTAGCTGGTGACAGTGAAGAACCTGGATGCTACCAGATCATTTTAAAGACTGTCAGAGAGTTATGCTAATCTGGAGTTTCTGTCCCAGCTGCCATTTCTTCAAGGAAAATGTTCATAGACAAAGAAATGCTTCACTTTCTAAATGACCTCTTTATTACAGTTAAAAATACTGCCCTATAAATAGGAAAAGACCCTGTACCAGTTAAGAGAATGACTTTTACATAGTCTGACTAACTTCATCGCATAACAAAAGGGAAACTTTATTCTTTCTAATTCAGGAGATTGAATTAACCATGGAAAATGCTGGCTGAGGACTAAATGTAATAATACCAAAATATCTACAGAAAGCATGCAAAATAGGTTCAAATGGGAAATAAAAATGAAGGAAGAATTTAATTTAGGAAGTAGACACAGAAATCAATACATAGAAAAGGCAAGGACCAGGTCTGACCAGCCATCAGAAGATGGCACAGTATTAACAAGGGGCATCATGTCACCTGTGGCTAAAACTGAATTGCTGAACATAGATTCTTCAAGGAGACACTATGCAAACATGGCCTGGCAAAGCAGACGTTGTCTCCCAGTGCCCAGAAGCTGAGGTCTGTGATAACAGCCTTTGCTATTAAAACCTGAAAAGTGTTTGGAGGGGTGTTTTGTTCTTATAAATGTCATTTCAGAGAAATGTCTGTGATTTACTCTGGACAAATTTCAGATATTCTCCTAGCAGAATGCAGCAGAGGTCCAGCTTTGAATGAGTTAACAGAGCAATTTGGGTAGACACGCATATAAGGGTAGAGGAAAAATAGTTGGAGAATCCCACAAGGCAGCAGCCCAGATTTCTTGTTAGCACCAAGGTTTGGCCTGCTACCTCCTGCTCAAAAGACTTACCCAAAGCTGATGTTCTACATTAGCTCTCTTAAAACCAAAAACTAGCCAAGAGCACTTGAGAAAGGTCAACACACAGTGGAAACCTACACCTTTGATTCACACCTTTGTTTCCACATCATTGATTCCACGGTGACACAAACCAGGGTTGGACAAATGTTTAGGGAATGCGTATTGAGAGCAGTGGTATATTAGGGAAAAAGAGAAGATAACAAAGATGAGAAAAGACCAGCTGTTATCGGATAAGAGTTTAGTGACAGGGCACAAACCTGAAAGAAAATTGAAATAATCAGAGTTTTCATTGACCAGGGAAAGAGAAGATAATACCAGGAAAAAAATGAATAAAAAGGGAAAAAAACAATTCCTTTAGTTTAAATTCTAGTAAAAAATCTGAGAACTTTCAGTTCTGTTGTCTTTCCTTGACCATACAGCTCTAATCACCGAAAATTTCCAGACTTTCATAAGAGCAACCATATATTTTGTATTGATTTTGTATTGCATTTATTATTTAGGGAATTTACAAGAAAGGCTGTGCAGCAGATATTTTTTTTCCAATTTTGTGTTATGACTCCTAGTTCCATGGATTTGCCTATTGCCTTTTCCCAGAATAGTGCATTTTAAGTACATATGGGATTGAGAAAGTTTTCGTTTCAGCAGTGATTTAAGCTTTTGCAGTAACGTAGGTTATGTTGTTTCTCCCTGTTGTTTTCCACTTTCTTGGCAGTGTTTTGCAGATAAAAAATAATGTGCTGTTCAGTATCTGCCTTTAGGAAGAGTGCTGGAACTTTTGATTTCATATCCACACACATGGCAAAAACATAACACAAAGCTAGAAGGAATACACAACGCCTCTTACTGCAGCTCTGATGTTAGAATCACAATCCCATTTTACTCCAAATTAAAAGCAAAATAAATCTTTAAGTTCCCTTGACACAGATCTCATTCAAGTCCTTTGAGGATAAAAGTGAGCTGTGGGGAGCTGCAGCCATGGAAAGAAGCTGTAACCTCACTTTTCTTGGTGAGACCATTTTATCCAGCACAAAAAGGAATAATTTGCAGCCAAGACTATGGAAGGATCCAGAACCTTCCATTCACAACTTCGTGCCTTCAACCCTAAGGATGGCCAAACAATCCTTTTTCTCTGTGTAAGAAATTGCGCTCCCTCCTTACCTAAAAAAAATGGATAGGCTGGGGCAGGTAAAAATACATTTACACATCCTTGCATTCACCTCAGTGAACCTCCGCTGTTGTCTACAAGAGGTACAATATTCAGAAAGAAGCGCCTGCCTGTAATTCAACAGCAATTGTTCTTTTTCCCCATAGAAATAGTTCCTGGTTCAAGCAGGCAGGCAAACATATGCATTCCTTTCACAGAGAAAAACATGCTCTCAGCGGTGCTCAGGTACGCAGGCAACCAGGCATGAAACTGAAAACACTCAGGCATAGACATAACAAGTGCAGGCAAATGCAGCCTCCAGTTACTGGGGGGGAAAAAAAGATAAAGAAGTTGAGGGGCATAGATCAGATCTCACATCAACTCCTACTATTTTTTTTTCATATTCTCAAAATTTTGTTTCCAGCAAAAGCAGGAAGGTAATTGAGTTATCCCAGCATCAACAACATTTCCCATCGCCAGAGGAAGGAGTCACAGCCTCATTGTATAACACTGTAGAGCCTGTGACCCCTGTTCCTCAGACGCGTACGCACACAGGTGGGCTGCAAGTCTCGCCAGTGCAGACCGGGGCAGCACTGGGTATCGACCTGGATCTCTTCAGAATTGAGATGCCTCACAAAGGTGGCTGAATGAACCTTTGTCATCCAAAGATTCATTTAAAAGGAACGAGAAAGCATTCTTCTTTTAATAGAGAACAGGCAGGGGATGATGGGAGCACCTAGATGGAGAGGACTAGAATGGCCCAGAAGGAAGGAATAGCAGAGAAAGGGATGAGTGCAGTGCCAGCCTGGGGTCTGCTCAGCCTCGAGCAGCAAGCAGTTTTATACCTCCTGAACCTTAAAGATCCCTGACCGGTAGCAGCTTTTGGAATGGAGAAGGAGGGGGGCGAACCACTAATTTTGGCACCCTTTGTGTCACAAGATAGGAGAGAGGCTGAACTGTTTCATAGTCCCATCTTCCTCAAGCAACCATCCCTGCTGAAAGAAATTATGGAAGCACCTGTATGGTGCATTTTGGGCAGCATTTCACATACCTAAGGTTTGGAGGGCAAGAAGAAATGCCTACTCATGGGCAGAAAAGCAGAGTATCAGAAAAAAGAAAACAGGTCTGCCAAATGAGCTTATTCATCAGCAGATTACATGTTTGACTGGGTGTCATGAGGGCCCAGTTCTCCTCAGAGTGACACTCTGGTGCGCATGTTTTAATTTCAAAGAAATATCTGCTTTCCTATCAAGTTAGTTCAGTTTATCAGTTAAAAGAAAATATTTATTTCTGGCAGACATGCAAAAACATTTGGGGATTTGAAAATCTAGCTGAAATCTCTCTGATTCATATGACATATATATTACCTTTCTTTCTCTCTCCCTCTTTTTTGCTTCTGTCTTGATACAGAATGATTCTTATTTTCACAGACTTTGGGTGTCCCTCTGGTTTTCTGAAACACGAAGAACAATAACTATATCTCTTCTTTTCCTCCCAAACCCAGAGATAAAACTACTTGTTTCTGTTTGTTTACTTGTGTTTGTATGTATTTGTGTGATAAGGGGCAAATACATCTCATGCATGTGTAAATAAATTATTGAGGGAAAATAAGCTAAGTGTTATCTATTTTTCTGGAAGCTTTTACAGTAATGTGGATATTCTTATCTTGTGCAGAAGAGAGCAAGATAATGTCCATTATTCCCTGCAAGTTTTGTTCCCTGCACACACCAGCCTGCTGGTGTCCCACTGTTTCAGAGGACCATAAATGTTTTCAGAGGCAACAGTTAGCACCGGCCATGCAATTTCTCAGCAGGCGGGTTTTAAAATTTAGAAATTTAGTCAGCCCCCCCGATGAGAATTAATGGGAAGCCAGAACTGAGAACTGAGAAACAAGGCAGTGGGTTTATGAACCAGAGGACAAAAAAAATCTATGCCCCATCCAGACCTGAGGCTAAACTGGGAAGTGTTGGCTCATAGTCAGGATTGGAGACCATTTCTGCTGGTTTATTTGTAATAGTCTGATCAGTAGGTGAGAGGTTATAGCATCTGTGCTACTTAGTGAGAGTTAATTTAGAGCTGAGCAGGTAATGGCCTTTTTTTGTGATGAGTGGTTATCATCAGATGAGGTGTTGAAAACCTTTGCTGCCGTCCAGTGAAGGCAGGCTTCAGAGCCAGTGAGGATGGCTCTGGCTGTTCTCCTGTCTTCCAGGTCTCATTTTTGTGTGAATTGAATTGAACAGGAAAAAAAAAAAAAATCTGTTTCAGTTCTTCCTTTGGACTTTCTTTTCTTTCAAAATGCAGAGATTGTCTGTAAGGCCACCCCATGTGTGGGTGTTGATCTCTGAGCTTTGTTCTCAGGGGCATGGAAGCAACAAAGAGACAAGCAGTTCAGAAGTATTTGGCAAGCTGTTATTTAGCCAACAGTTTTAGTCATTCTAAAGAGCTCTGAAAAGAATCTAGCCCACACTTCGATAGCAAATTTTTGGCCTATTTTTTGTTCATCTGAACTCTCTCTGTGAATGCACACAGTTATACCAATTCAGGGCAAGGCTGAACAGTAAGAAGCATCAACATGTATTCTGTGTGCCATCAGCTGCTGTAATGCAAAGCTGTGGTATCTCAGATGCAGAAATACCCCCTACTTCAGAACTGGTGGAGACCAGGAGTCCGCAGGCCCTTGAGACATAATGGGAGACCTCAGTGCAGCAGAAAGGCATGGGTCTGGGTGGGACAATTCACCTGATGCTGGTAAGCTCTGTTCTGGTTACATTGGTTCCAGCTGATCCAGTTGGGGTTCATCACCATGTTCCACTGTGTTGGGTTTACGTGGCAAGATTTTGATAGCTGGATATGATGGGGGGGAGCTGCAGGGGTGGCTTCTATAAGAAGACACCAGAAGCTGCCCCCATGTCAGACAGAGCTTGTTTCAGCCAGCTCCAAAACTGTTGCCCAAAGCTGAGCCCATCAGTGATGCTGGTGGTGCCTCTGTGATAAGGTATTTCATAAAAAGTTAAAAATGCTGTGCAGCAGCTGTGAGAGAGAGGAGTGAGAAAAATGTGAGAGAAGCAGCCCTGCAGACAGCAAGGACAGAGGAGGGGGAGGAGGTGCTCCAGGCACTGGAGCAGAAATTTCTCTACAGACCCTGGAGAAGACCATGGTGAAACAGGTTGTCCCTCCATGCTGGAGCAGATATCAACACTGCAGCCTGTGGAGGAGCCCATGCAACAGCCTTGAAGGAAGCTGTAGACCCTGTAGAGCCCGTGCAGGAGCAGCCTCCTGGCAGCAGCTGTGGTTTATAGGGGACCCACACTAGAGGATTCTGTTCCTGAAGTTCTGTACCCCCATGGACAGGACCCATGCTGGAACAGTTCTTGAACTGCAGCTCATGGGAAGAACACATGTTGGAGCAGTTTATGAAGGACTGTATCCCATGGGAGGGATCCGATGCAGGAGCAGGGAAAGAGCTTGAGGAGGAAGGAGGAGCAGAGACGAAACATTATGAACTGACCGCAATCCCCATTCCCCATCCTTCTGCACCACTTCGGGTGGGGAGGTAGAAGAGTCAGGAGTTTACCTGCCCTGTCTTAACCCATGAGCTTTTTCATCGTAATTTCTCCTCCTGTCCTGTTGAGGAGGCGCAGAGAGAGAGCAGCTTGGTGGGCACCTGGCGGCCAGCCAAGGTTAACCTACCGTATTCTGGGTTCCAAGTGATATCTGGACGTGTTCCAGGTAACCCAGTTTAGATGTTGCTGATCCAGTGCTGTACAAATACAACAGTATACCCATATCCAAAGTGGCATTAGAAGCAGAATTTAGCTACGTTCAGGTGTCATTGGGCTCAAGTAAGTCCGATTGGATCTTATGTAGCCTACAGATGCAAATTTGTCTGTCTTTTAATGCCTTGCACAAATACGAATTAATTTACCAAAAATGAAGGCCTTGCTGCACTTCTGAACAGACCTTTTTGTAAACACTTGCAATATCTAGTAGTGCAGAGATTCTTTAGAAAAAATACATTAAAACCTTATGATACTGTCGTGGTTTAATCCCAACCAGCAGCTAGGACCATGTAGCCACTCGTGCAGTTCTCCCCCTTCCCCCCAGAATCTGTATTTCAGTAGTCTCTGATTGCTAAACAATAACTGTTCTTAATTTGGGGCAGGGGAGGGGGGGAAGAGTGAAATTGATAATGACACTGAGCAAAGTGAAGATATAATATTGATGCTAACTGGGCACATTACCTGCCTTGCGTTGGTTAGGTTAGATTTTCTCAGACAAAATTTCACTTTTTTACAGTCTGAAAACTTTTTTATTATTATTATTTGTGCAATATCCCCAGTGAGCATAACTAGGTGCTCCATATTCACTCTATAAACACAAAACAATCTTTCCCTGGGCATTACGTACCACAAACCTCGCAGCAACTCAAAGCACAAGAGAGGTCAAGGAAAGGGGGGGAAATAGAAGTGCAAAGGACTATATTCAGACTACATATCTCATGCTACTTCAAACCAAGGAGGGTGCTGAGAGTCCACCTGCTGTTAAGAGCTGCTGGCTCATTATGTAATCATAGAATTGTAGAAAAAAACATTGCTGGAGGTTGTCTGGTCCAGCCTGCTCGAAACAGGGCTAACTTTGAAGTTAGGTCACACTGCTTATGCCCTTTCCAGTCCATTTCCAAATATATCCAAGGGCAGAGACTCCTCCGTCTTGGTGGCTGTCTGCCAGTTTACCAATGTATCCCTTGCAACAGAAAGTCCAAAATCAGACAGTACACCAGAGGCAGACTCAAAATTGCTGAACAGAGTTCTAGAATAACTTTACTTATCCTGATGGCAAAACTCCTGGTAATGGAGATCTACACGTGATTAGGAAGAACATACTGTTGATTTATGTTCAGTTTGCCCATCAAGACACACAGGCTCTTCTCTGCAAAGGCACTTTTGCCAGTAAAGAACACGGCAAAGACATTGAGTATCTCAGCTTTTTCTTTGTCCTTAGACACTCAGTCTGATACCCAGCAGCCGGCTCCCCTTTTCCTTAGTATTCCTTCTTCTGCCAAAGTTCTGATAGAGTAAAGAGAGTGAGTTTGGTACCACGCTCATGTTGCCTGTGGTAAGGCCTCATTCAGGTGCAGCTGGGTGTGTTGTTTCCACTACCTTACATGCCACAGTGGACAGTGTGAACATGGCCTAAAGAAGCATGCCCCATTTCACACAGTAAGCCACTGATAGAAGATGGAGTAGCACTCTGTCCTCTCCCTTACCCCATTCTTTCTCTTCAGTTTGGTATTTTATACAACTTTTTGGTGAAAATGCTGCCTGGATTTGCTAGACTGAAGACACATTAGCAAAGTATTTGTATCCAAGGGATACATAAGCCAATGCAGATAGCAGCCTCCCCTTCTGCAGAGAGTCCTGGTTTGCAGACCCTGCAGGTCCCAGCAGTCATTGCACCATTCCTTACATCAACAGGGGCAGCACATCTGTATTCCTACCGGATATGGCAATAAGCCACTGAAGAGCTCCAGGAGCTTCATTTTGTGTCTTTCAGCTCACATCATAGATTTTCATTTCTCAGGGGCTGGCTCTGGGTCCTTTATATAAAATGAGTGGCAGTTACTGAGACCAGCATCTCAGATCACGAGAGAAATCCCACTGCATAATATTTTCAGCCTAGACTAATTGTTCTAAATGCTTAAGAAGTGGCACTGCCTTTCACTAAAGTATTGTTTGCTAGAGGAAATCATTTGAGCTGAGCGCTGATGAGCATACCGGCTGCTCTTGTAAGTGAAGTGGTGCTTTATGTTTTATTCTCTTTCAAATATGACTTTGGCAAGTAGAGGAATAAGAAGAAAGTACTTCAATCTCTGGACAACACGTTACTGACATATATAATTTTCTGTTGCCTTTGCTAACATCAACTTGCAGAAACGTTATTATTTTTTCTGCCTCAGTAAGCAATCCAGGTCTGGATTTAGCTGTTTTGTGTGGGTTGTGGTTGTTTATTCAGGCTAATGGAGATTAGAGACCTATGGAATGCCCAGTCCGATACCTCATAGTAAAGAGTTGTGTCAAATAGGTTTGAACAGTTTCTCTATAATATTTAGCACATACTAATATAAAACTTGAGCATGATCTGATTTACAGAGAATCCTTTAGAGTAGTATCATAAAAATGTATGAGCATATAAAATGAAAAGGAAAGGGAGAAGAGCATGTGTATCTTAATAGACCAAGTACACGAAATATTGAAGTATATATTCCATTGCTTAAGGCAAAGTAATAATAAAAATTGTAATAAAAGAGAAGTAGAATATCTTTAGACTAGAAATGACCTGTCAGCCCCAACTGTAAACCAAAAACAAAGTCAGAAGTATCATCTCTAGCACCAGGCATTAGATACTCAAACCATAAGTATCGGATTTTTTAATAAAAAGCAAATATATTATTTATTAGATTCCCTAAAAGCCTGGCCAAAGCTGATTAGTATACATGCACTTACACATGCTCAAGTACACATGCACTGACAGGTAAGCACAGTCAAATAAGGAGAAAAAAAGAACAACTGAAGTATTCAGTGCATCTCAGGGGAAAAAGTATGTTTTATTTCCCTGAATATTTACTGATCTATTGAGAAGAAACATTTTTGGTCTTGACAACTGGAAAGTGAGTCTGAAGAACTTCTAAAGAGCACCATCATTGGTCTCTGAGCCTCTTGAACATTGCTTCTGAAGACACTAATGTACGGGCTGAGATTCATCTCTTCTGCTTTTTAGCTCTCCATATTTAGCACTTGAGTCTACCTAGGCTTTCAGATGATGATGAGAAAGAAGTTACCCTGAAGTCTTTGGAAATGGCTCAACTATGCGTTTAGAATTGAGAGCTCTTCGATTCACATTCTTCAAATAGCTTTCCAAAGGGAGGTGAGGTGAATCCAGGTGAAGGTCTATACAACCATCATGTGTCTTACCATTCTTACTACAGAAAGGAGCATTCCCATCACAAAACAACATTCTCAAAAATCGTGCAAGCAACAGTATGTACTCCTGTTCAGGTTTTTCTCCATTTCGGCTTCGTCTCCTGTCTCTATAAGCTCTGGTAAGGTTTTTGGAGCGTAGGTGCTGCCTTCATCTCTGTCTGTAAGTACATTAGTACTTATAGTACTTAGAAGTAGATAAGGATATTAGCATTGCAACAGTAGTAATAAATCCTCATCAAAGGCAACAGGGAGCTTATTTGGTAACTCATTTGAAAGACTCCAGACGACAGAGGTTGGTTTTCAGCCTTAAATTCACTACCTGTTTTTCTGTGGTACTGGTTCATTGGTTCCAGTGGGGATTCACTGCTGCAAACGCGGTTAGAATTTAGTCTGCAGTGTTCATGTGCCATGTCACAGGAAAACTTTTTGTTTCACTACCTTGAAAATTGTCTTCATGAAAAAGCCCTATTTTGGCTTCCCTGTCACGCTGATTTCAAAACTCTGCTTTATAAACTACATATTTTTATATTAGAAGTCAAAGAAAACCAAGCTCCAGAGCTTAAAGAACACTCATTACACAAACTTGTAATTGTTGGTCATTATGGAATTATCCTCCTAGTAAATTTCAACTCAAAATAGTTTCTTATAGTGCTTACAAATGTTTTTTGTATTTAAATCCTAAAACCTCATGTGCAAATTTTTTGAAGAAAACAGGTTGTTATCAGTACTTTTAGCCCTAATCTGCCTCCTGCCAACTTGAAAGAGTATTATGGGTCTAATCTTGCCCCTTGATAATCTAATGAATAAGATCAGGCAGTACACGTAAGGGCACAAGTATTGCCTTTACATTGGCTTCAGCTGGGAAAATACCCCTCTCTTTCTTTGTAAGCTGCTCTTGCCCTCCTCAAATACTGCAGATAGGATCTGGAATGGGGATTCAGGGCATTCCTCACAGAAGAAGGACAAAAAAGATTGTGTTAAACTTCCATGGCTGCTACCCTGAGACCTGGAGAGACTGGGATACCAAAACCAGCATCCATGACTCTGTAACAGCAGGATTTTTACTCCAACAAAGCAAAATTATTTGTCTGTAAAAGGAAGAGAGAAGTATTTTAATGAAGTCTCCACTGTTAAGTGTTCTTTTTTATGGTGCTACTCGGCCTTTGGCAAGAGCTACCCTGCAGCCCTAATGCATTTCTTGCGTAACAGCTCAGCTAAGTAAAAAGGACTAGATATAATGCAGTACATGACCTCCACAAATTCATCCCTTTTATGGGAATAGAATAAAATAACTATCAGTGTAATTACATCTGACATGTCCAAAAGACTTTTGGAAGAACAACAGCATTTATTATGCTTGTTGTTTTACGTCACCTTCTGATTTATTTTTCAAATAATACTTTATATAGGTTTATAAACTACTTAAGGTGGGGGGGGAGTTTTAAGGATTAAGTAAATCTCCTCAATCCCTTAGCTACAAGCGAAAATGCATCAATTACTTGGACTGTCATGAAGTTTTGATTGTCTTTAGTGTTTCTCCAGCACTATATAGGGCTTAGTCCTCTTACTGCAGCAAATGCTTGTACTAACAGGAATTTGGCACACTGTTTCGTTCCTACACTTTGATGAACTCTGTACTTGAGGAAAACTAACCACATTGACTGTTTTTGTTTGATCACTCATTTTTAATAGTTGTATAATTATTATGTCAGAAGGACAAAATGGATGCAGATGAGCTGAGTCACTGTCTTCCAGTCACCAGTAACCACACCTTAAAATGTCATCTATATTGTCCACTAAGGAGTCACAGGCCATCCTCTCCTCAGAGTAGAAGCAGTGCCCCTCTCCCTGTGGGGTACCAGCAGTACTGAGTAGCGAACACATTGGGGGTTCAGCCACACATTTGCGTGTCTCTTCTGCCCACCCTCTGAGCTCATGGGATAAAAGCCTGTCCTGGTTTGGGGCCTATGCCAGCACAGCACTGAGCTGTAGCTGATAAACCTCTTGAAAAGGTGATCAATGTGTCCACTTGGTTCCCCAGCCTAACCTTCACAGAACTGAATCACCAAGCGGGAGGACCACATGTATGGCTGTCCCCAGAGACATGTCTATAAGAATTCCTGAGGAACCAAGTCCCTGGGCACCTCTTTCTTCTCTTCCCTAGTGCCCTTTGTTCTTCACTCTCTTTGTGAGGTTATGCTGATGTTACGCATATGGTGATACACAGATTTATATGAAGGCAGGATCCCACAGTCTGTAGGCCATGATCCTACAGACTGAAATTTGAGGTTGAATGACTGGACAGTAGTTCTTATGACTGAGAGGACAAGAGATTAGCAGACAGATGGAACGTTTTTAGGCTGGGAGGAGGAGAGGAAAAACAAAGTGGAGTAATATAAAACCAGAAGGAAAAAAATACTGCTCAGCTGTGTTCTGATTATTGGCACAGATGGGAATTGCTGCTTTATTCCCTAAGAAGCTTCCATTAATTTGATCTTTTATTTTCTTTCTTGTAAGAGTTGAGCCCCCATGGATTTTTTGTCCATTCCTTCCCACTCCTGAAGAGGAACAGGCCAGTGATATACCTGCATGCCTTCTTATTAAAGACAAATGTTAGTAATAGAAAGTAGACATCTTCTGGCTCCTAAGGTAAATGCATTTAGTGGTTAATATTGATGAGCACATTAAAGAAAGAAAGAGCTGAAGAGAGGGCTTGAATTGCTATCTGACATATGAGCTTGTAATAACGTGGGTTTGAGTAAAAAGCTTTCTTTCCTAATATCTTTCCTAATATTTACAACCAAAATTTGCCCTACTTTGAAAGCAATGAAAAATGGTTTACTGGCTTTTTAGCTGTCTAACACCCAGAACTGATCTATGCTCTCCAGCACAAGTAACTCTGAGATCTCACAGTCTGAGTTTACCAGCAGGGATAAGGATGGTCTAAAATGCACCAGAGGAAAAGCCAGCAAATTCAAGAGGAGTCATAGTAGTAAGACCATGTGAAAATCCCCCCTGATGAGCAAGAATGGCAAACTCGTAACAACAGATGAGGAGAAGGCTGAGGTACTCAACAAAGTTTTTGCCTCAGTCTTCACTGGCAACCTCTCTTCCCACACCTCTCAACTGGATGGACCGCAAGACAGGGACTGGGGGAGCAAAGTCCCTCCCATTGTAAGAGATCAGGTTCATGACCACCCGAGGAATGTGAACATACAGAATTCCATGGGACCTGACAAGATGCATCCCAGAGTCCTGAGGGAATTAGCCGCTGTAGTTGCCAAGCTATTCTCCATGAGATTTGAAAAGTCATGGCAGTCAGGTGAAGTCCCCAGTGACTGGAAAAAGGGAAATATTGCACCCATTCTTAAAAAGGGTAGAGAGGACCCTGGGAACTACCGACCTGTCTTCCCACTGTGCCTGGAAAGATCATAGAACAGATCCTCTTTGAAGCTATGCTGAGGCACATGGAGGACAGGGAGGTGATTTGAGACAACCAGCATGGCTTCACCAAGGGAAAATCCTGCCTAACCAGACTCGTGGCCTTCTGTGATGGAATGACTACATCAGTGGACAAGGGAAGAGCTAGAGATGTCATCTATCTGGACTTCTGTAAGGCCTTTCACATGGTCCCCCATGACATCCTTCTCTCTAAATTGGAGAGATATGGATTTGATGGGTGGACTGTTCGGTGGATGAGGAATTGGTTGGATGGTTACATCCAGAGGATAGTGGTCAACGACTCTATGTCCACATGGAGATCAGTGACAAGTGGTATCCTTCAGGGGTCTGTATTGGAACAAGTACTGTTCCATATCTTCATCAAGGACATAGACAGTGGGATTGAGTGCACCCTCAGCAGGTTTGCCAACAACACTAAGCTGAGTGATGTGGTAGACACACCTGAGGGATGGGATGCCATCCAGAAGGATATGAACAAGCTCAAAAAGTGGGCCTGTGTGAACATCATGAGGTTCAACAAAGCCAAGTGCAAGGTATTGCACCTGAGTCAGGGCAATCCCTGATATCAATACAGGCTGGGGGATGAAGGGATTGAGAGCAGCCCTGCCAAGAAGGACTTGGGAATACTGGTTGATGAAAAGCCAGACATGAGCTGGCAGTGTGTGCTCGCAGCCCAGAAGGCCAACCATAGGCCTGCAGGCCTGAAGGGCTGCATCAAGAGAAGTGTGGCCAGCAGGTCAAGGGAGGTCGTTCTGCGCCTCTACTCCACTCTCATGAGACCCCACCTGGAGTATTGCGTCCAGCTCTGGAGCCCTCAGCACAGGAAAGACATGGACCTGTTGGAGCAAGTCCAGAGGAGGGCCACAAGAATGATCCGAGGGCTGGAGCACCTCTCCTGTGAGGACAGGCTGAGAGAGTTGGGATTGTTCAGCCTGGAGAAGAGAAGGCTCCAGGGAAACCTTATGGAAGCCTTCCAGTACTTAAAAGGGGCCTACAGGAAAGATGGGGAGAAACTTTTTAGCAGGGCCTGTTGTGATAGGACAAGGGTAATGGCTTTAAACACAAAGAGGGAAGATTTAGACTAGATAGAAGGAAGCAATTTTTTACAGTGAGGGTGGTGAAACACTGGCACAGGTTGTTCAGAGAAGTGATAGATGTGTTATCCCTGGAAACATTCAAGGTGATGTTGGACAGGCCTCTGAGCAACCTGATCTAGTGGAAGATGTCCCTGTTCATTGCAGGGTAGGTTGGACTAGATGACCTTTAAAGGTCCTTTCCAACCCAAATTATTCTGATACTATTCTATGATTATTCAGTCTCTGATGCTTGAAATATTTTTACTCTTTCTATGAAAATTATTATTAGTTCAGCTTTTGTAGTGCTAGAAGTAGTCCTAAGTATAGAAATGAAAAAGAGGATGAGAATGGTGAGGCCCACTGCTGTGCATTTTTGCTCTGGCAGTGGAGTAGATCCATGCCCTATCTACCTCCTCCCCTTCTTCCCCGCTGTCTCTAAGCAATCTCTGCCTGTAAGAAGGGTGCTGCAACTGCAGCTGTGGGAGAAAGCAATGTACTAAAAATAGAGACACAAAAGAGATCCAAGGAGAACTTCTGGTGTGGTACCAGGTGGAGGTCAGCAGGGTGACAGGGGCCAGTACAAATGTGAGAGTAGAGAGTATTCTGAAAATGGACAGGAGAAGACGGGGAGGTCTCTTGCAGAAGATAAATTAATAGGAATTATGCAAATTACCTCCTTAAGTAATGTGCCTTATCATCACAAGAAACAGCATTAACATCAGCATTGATGGGGTCTCCTCTGCAATCGGATATTGGTTGTGAGCCAGATCACAAACATCAGATACTTACAGCTGAGAGCAGGTACTCATGAAAGAAGCCCTACTGAAGTAGGTGAAACTGTTGTTGCAAGTGGAGAGGCCAGAATCTATTCCTCATTAGAAGTTATACTTCACTTGAAAATATTACTTCTGAAAAAATTACCCTTGAAGAAATTGAACATCGCTGATTTTCAGACTGCAATGACCCGGTGAGTTAAATCTCCAGGCTAAAAGTCAGTTGCAATCATGAGACACCAACTCCCATCTCCCACAGGAGAGCAGAAGTCATTTCTGGTGGTAAGTGTGTGCAACATGACACAGCAGTGACATGCAGCCATACGTGTCACTCCTCTATCTCTTGTGCTCAAGACCAGAAAGTCATTTCTTCTCACGTTCCCTACACACACAACTTCTGTACAGAGCCGAAAATCAGTAGGGGACCAGGGGGCAATTGTCAGGCAGCCCCAGGCCTGGAGAAGCAGTGCTCTGAGGTACATAATCTTTTTGCACCAGGATTGCAGCGTTGACTCTCTTCTCCCAGGATGCCAACTCCATCTCCCAGGCTGTGCAGTTATAATGTGGGCACAAACAAGAAAGTACCTATAATAAGAAAGTCAAGGAGAAAAGGAAGAAAATCAGTGTTCAACACACTGAAAACAACAAACCTGATGGCAGAAAAGGACAGAAGACTTGCCACATAAAGGTGACTAAAAAGAGATTTATACTCAGTGAGAAGCAAAACTAATTGAAAATGCATAAAAAGGAGAGGGTTTGGCAGTCCTCATTAAATTATGCCTGTTGTTGCAGAGATAAAAGAAACACAGTTTGAACCAAAAGGTTGAGTAGAAATTTGAAATCCAAGGACAAAATTTTCAGTGAATGGCACAGGCAAAATTAAGCACAAGGGTTGTCAGATATTGGTTAGAGTTCCTGACTGATTTTGACAAACAGAAAGATAAATACACAAATATAGTTATACTTGAAGTGGAGACAGGTAGAGACTGTTAGATTATTGTTTGATGCTGTTGCAGACCTTGAGGTCAAGGTGGAGAGAGTGGCTCTGGAAATAATCTTCCAGCTGTGGTCAGAGTGCTGGTCAGGAGGAGCTTTACTTGCTTAGTTATTGTTTACATCAAGTGGTCCAAAAACACAGCTGCAAGGCCAAGATAAATGATCTGCAGTATATTGCTTTTATTGTGTTTTCAATTAACAATGTGATTGTAAAGGTTCACAGTAGGTCAAAGAAAGCTTGTGTGTAGTTCAAAACGTTCAGGAATCACTGGTTTGGGGAATTCACTGCTCGGCGGATAAGCAGAAGGAGCCCTTATTTGCAGCACAGAAATCATTACTGAAAAGGCAACTTTTACAGTGCTTCCATGCTGATGTCTGACATACCACAGCATTTCTCTGAGCATGACACGCAACCTTTGGAAGGGGAAAGAATTACAGCGGAGGCATAATATTAATGATTCAGAAAGTCTCGTGTCACAACCCTGAGCACTGCAGTATCTAATTATTAGGCATAACGATTTGCACGCAGGCTGTGCCAAATAATGACGGGAGAATTAGACACCCAAAAATGGAGTCTGCCTTCTGGGGAAGGTCAGTGTAAGCCAATTGGTGGGAAAAAAGCCAAAGCAGTGCTGTGGGACTGAATTCTTATACCCTCACAGAATCCAGATCCGTGCTACGAGGAGGGCTATATCCTCCAGGACTACATACTGAGCCACCATCTTAAGTGAAACATGTTTGTCTTTCAAAACCTGAAGAAGGGAGAGGATAGGATAAGGCTTTTCTTCCAAAAGGCAGAGAAGTAGGTGCAGTTGGTCCCTCTGAATCCCAGGCTCGGTGTTTAGTGCAGTCGAACCAGCTGTTGGAGAGCTGGGATCAAAAAGATTTTTTGCATGAGAGATCTGACCCTCCATGAAAACTCCAGCCTCCCAAAGCATTACTCGTGGTCGGTGAGTATTTTCTGTATGTCATAATTCAAAAAATTAGAATTATTTTGTTAAAAAAATCACAAAACTTCTTATAGCTGTGGCTTGATCGTTCACAGAATCACAGAATCACAGAATAGTCAGGGTTGGAAGGGACCTCTGGAGATCATCTAGTCCAACCCCCCCGCCAGAGCAGGGTCACCTACAACAGGTTGCACAGGACAGCGTCCAGGCGGGTTTTGAATGTCTCCAGAGTGGGAGACTCCACAACCTCTCTGGGCAGCCTGTTCCAGTGCTCCACCACCCTCAAAGTAAAGAAGTTCCTCCTCATGTTAAGATGGAACTTCCTATGTTCAAGTTTGTGCCCATTACCCCTCGTCCTATCAATGGGCACCACTGAAAAAAGACTGCTCCCATCCCCCTGGCATCCTCCCTTCAGGTATTTGAAAGCATTAACAAGATCCCCCCTCAATCTTCTTTTCTCCAGACTAAAGAGACCCAAATCCCTCAGCCTCTCCTCATATGAAAGATGTTCCAATCCCCTAATCATCTTTGTAGCCCTTTGCTGGACCCTCTCCAGCAGATCCCTGTCCTTCTTGAACTGGGGAGCCCAGAACTGGACGCAGTATTCCAGATGCGGCCTCACCAGGGCAGAGTAGAGGGGGAGGATGACCTCCCTCGACCTGCTGGCCACACTCCTTTTGATGCACCCCAGGATGCCATTGGCCCTCTTGGCCGCCAGGGCACATTGCTGGCTCATGGTCATCCTGTTGTCCACCAGGACTCCCAGGTCCCTTTCCACACAGCTGCTCTCCAGGAGGTCGGCCCCCAACCTGTACTGATGCATGGGGTTATTCCCTCCTGCAGTACCCTACATTTACCCTTGTTGAATTTCATTAAGTTCCTCTCTGCCCAACACTCCAGCCTATCCAGGTCACGCTGTAAAGCAGCACAGCCTTCTGGCGTATCAGCCACTCCTCCCAGTTTAGTGTCATCAGCAAACTTGCTGATGATACACTCTATCCCTTCGTCCAGATCATCACTTAAAACAATACCAAATTTCAGGATTGCCTTACTGAATGTTTAAACATATTAAGAAGGACAGGCTGCACAAAAAGAGACTGAAAAAATAATTTTCCAGCATTCCCTATAGCGTGATTTCTTGAGTACACATGTGGAGTATCTATACCCATATCTCTCTGGACAGAGAATTCTCCCATGACTTTCCAAAATCCTTGCTTTTGCCATTAAGCATCAGGCAAATTTTTCACAAAGCTCCAGACTTTTTAATGAACACTGATACTTTACAGAGTTTTCATTTTAAAATGTGATGGAAAGGATGTGTAGTGGGCCAGAAGCTCCATTTCTGAGAGATCCATGAGAAAATTCAAGCATTATCAATGATGTCTTTTAAATAGTTAGATTTTGAAAGGGCTCTGGCACAATGTTTTTAAATGTTGTAACCAACAGAGAGGGAGACATTTTTTAAAAATAGAGAAAAAACATGGAATATTTATTTCTTTACTACCTGTGAAAAGAATGGTAGTGGTAAACGTTATGAAGCATTATGCCTGAATGACTGAGAGGATAGGTAGTGAGATACAGAACCTTTCAGTTATGGGACATGAATTCAGATAGGAATGGGGTAGTAGTGACAGAAAGTCATTACGATGTCGTTGCAGCTTGCTAACGTCTAGAGATTCATTGGTGGCTTGAGTCCAATTACCAGCACCCAAGAGGTCACAGCACAAAATACACCATCAAAACCGGCCGAGTAGTCAAACCCACTTCTACGCTTTGTACCTTTCGATATCCAAAGTCATCCATTCAAAGTCGTGTCAAGACTCAAAGCTGGTGTGGTGAAGCATTCAAAGTCCACACTGCACAATCTGACGACAAGAGGACGTTAGTCTCCAGACCACTGATCCAATACTTCTCATGTGTAATAATTGCAAATTTGCTTATTTAAATTATATAAATTTTGTAATGCCAAGCTTTTACAACCTGCAGAAGCAGTGCCTGGCAGCTGGGAGGGTGAGGGTTAAGCTGTCCATGGGCAGAGGAGCTCACAGGGGCTTTTGGTTTCTTTGCAAGAAAGGGGATATAACTATGCTCAGCTGAAACGAATTACTCTGCCAGGAATTTTTAAGAGGATTGAATGCTATAGCATCCCCTCCTTCCTTCAAGGTTTGGGGTGATTTAGCACTGATGGAAAGCTGAGTTCTGAGGAGCCTTGAGCAAATTCAGAAGAGGCTTTTGTTTTGCTAGGTTTGGAGTACATGAATTGTTTCATTTTTCCTGGACTTACCTGAGCAAGCTCAGAAATCCCTGAAAATTGGAAAAGAGCAAAAAAGACAATTAGGCCAAGGGAAAGAATAGTAAACAGTCTGTTGCAGCTAGTAACTTCCATTGATGTGTTTTCTCAAATATATTCTAAACACAAAGGCATGAAAAATGAGGAAAGAGCAAAGAGCTGAATTTCAGAGGTAAAATAACAGTAGATGTTCTCAGAAAAATTATTCTTTTTACTAGCTAGAAAGGGACATTAAGATCCTGGATTGTGTAAATCTTCTAGTGCAGGGAAGTTGTTCAAAGGAATTATTATTACCTTAAAGGGAAAGTTCTTAATCTTATCTAAGTGTGTATATATATGTATATGTTATATATGTGTGTGTGCATGCACGTATAAAAATATAGAAGACTAGTTTTTACTCTTGGTTCAACAGAGTTTAGAGTTAGAATTAGAGAAAAATTAACTGAAGTATTCAATATTTGGCAGAGATCCCTAGAGAGTCAGGCCAGTAGCAGTGTCACACTGACACAAGCTATTTTGTGATTTTAGCTTTGCCTGAATGAATATAAAAATAATACTGGTCAATCGGTAGCTGTGTTGGCAAGCAAAAAATTATCTTGGCCTAGCTGGCCAGTGCTGAATGTGGCACAATAGCCTATTTTCAAGTGAGGTGAAAATATTGGAAGCAGAACAAGTAATAAAGTGAAAGTTGGGAGGATGGGGAGTTCTGAGTATTTTTAAAGAGAAGGAAATAATTCTGCTTATTATTTCAAGAACACTTTTGAAATATTTTGACTATCAGTATTTTAACATACTAAACTCCAGTGTTATCTAGTGGGACTAAATATGTGGAAGAAAAAACAGAATGTTTTTAGTTACAAGATGTGCCAGAGGGTGAAGACAACACTGTACTGCAGACTGGGGACTTCGTTTAGTACTTTGCTGGAAAAAAGCAGAAGGAGTTCCGAATTTGCTGGTAATCATCCCTAGATCTTGAGAAGAGCATTAATACCAGCAATGGCTAAAACCTCTGTCAGTCAGAGTTTTACTTGAACATGGGAGCAGCTGGATTTGATTCCCAAGCGAAATCAGCTCACTGATCTCAGTACTGTGCCCAGTAGCTGTCACCAAAAAAAAAGGCACGGCTGTCCTTGCAAACTTCCACAGTGCTTTTCTAGTGTTAATGTGATTTATACTTGGAGCAGTTCGACCTGATGGCTAATATATACTCCAGAGAAATTTAGGAACAGATTGGCAGATCAATGCTTTGTTTTGACTTCGCTGCTCTTTAGCACAAGTATTACAACTAAAAGAAAATCTGTGGGAGAAATCAATTACATAAAAGTTTCAGCAATGTTTCTGGGATGTACCAGTAACACTGGACCCAGACTGTACCTAATCATACTGCTAATAGGAAAATTCTCCCCTCCCCTCCACTGAAGCAAGGTGACACATCAAAACATACCCCTGGGCTTTAGAAAGGTGCATTTGAATCTGCACCAAAATCTGTGCTTCACAGCTCAATCCTAAATTTAGTCATAATGCTGCAAATTTTTACTAAACCATGTGTTCCTAGAATGCAGAATTGTGTGGTGTTGTCATCTTCCTCGTGCTCCTGAGGTGTCTGATGGAGCAGAGAGCGTCCAAGAACCAAGCTCAGGTGGGGGAGATGTGAGATATTTAGCAGCTGCCTTTGGAATTGTTTCCCAGGAAGGATGTGTCAAGCCCTCATGCATCCTGCTGGCAGTCAATGGAGCCAGCAACTGGACTCTCTTTACAGCCATTCTTGGCGTAGTCAATAAATCTCACATTGCTCTTGTTTACCACCTTTGCTATGGGTTCTTTGTTCAGTCTTTACTAGGTGCTATGGTCAGGCCCTCACCTGAAGGCATTGCCCATCTTTCACCCCTAACCTTTAACGTGAAGAGTGGCTAGAGATGGTGGTACTTTTGAAGGTGGGGCTTTTTCCCTCCTGGTGTTCACGTTGCTTCCAGTTAATGTCTCAAATAAGAACTGCTGGAAATTATTTACACTCTATTGTGTATGTACCAATTTATTTAAAATGCTGAGCGTTCCGGATTGGTGTGTGTTCATCCTGGTTCCTATTTCTCCATTTCTCCATGATATACAAAACACTGTCCCTTAACTTTGTATCAATCTTTAGTCCAGTTCTCCCATAAAAAATGTTCTGACAGAACAAAGGAAAAAAGAGAAAAAGAAAAAAAAGAAGAAAAAACATCCTCTAAAAATTCGTATTCACAGGACTAACAAAGGTGCATTTCTTTTAACCTAAATGTTGGCACTAATCTAGGAGTGCGTTTTCTTCCTCTGGTTAGCACGGGTGCCGGGTGAGCTATGCCGTTTCGCTGATCATTTTGTAAGGGTTGTGTCATGATAGTCATCAGTGCCAGAAGCCGAACAGCTCCTTTTCCTCTGTCAGTGATAGAGATCTGGGAAGTAAGGAAAATTTTACCAGCTCCCACCAATAAAGTTTTGGACAGAGAAATAACAAGGGTGAGAAATCACATATTAACAGTGTGAATAATAATGGCTCACTGTGCAAGTTGGCACCAGAAAAATAAGCTATTCTGAACTTGTCCATACCTCTCCTTTGAAAACTGTGTGCAGTTCTGATCTTGTTTTCTTGTAAATAGTATAAAAGAATTGGAGAGGATTCAGAAAAGGGCAAAAGGTATGATCAGATTTAGGGAGTAGAATCTGTATGAACAGAGCAGGACTTGTAAGGCTAGAAAAGGCATAAGGTAAATAGGTACAAAAACACAAGTAACAGGAGAAGGGTGGCTAGAGACCACGCACCAGCTGCTTTTTTGAATACAAGGAGCTGGTTGGGGGGCATCATATGAAGCAAGGAACAGCAGCCAGAACAGTCAAAAGGTCACTGACCAAGGAACTGCTAAACAGTGTTGTGAATACCAAAAACGTCCACAGGTCTAAGGGGACAAAATAAAGCCTGTGGAAGTGCAATGCACTATGGATCACTAACTACAAAGAAATTACAGTTCTGGTACTTCTTGCATTATTTATAAGTGGTTGGAATATGGAAGAGCATTCAAGGATATTATCATGTGTATTTAGCCTACTCTTTTTCCCTATATGTTTTTTTTGTTTGTTTCAGGTTAAACTTTAGAGCCTGAATACTGGGCTAGGTGAAGCTTTGGTCTGACCTATTACTGGTATTCTTTTGTTCATTTCTAAGCCTTGAGCTGGTCAGTTCATCCTATATATGTGTTTATGTGTAGGCACATGCACTGACAAAAGAACCATTGAAAAATTAGACCCTAACTAAATAAGTGATATAAGTCATTGATTTTTAGGAGCAAAGACCTTGGAATGTTTTCTCTTAGGAAAGTAAGTCAGAATTACAGGAACAAAGATCAAATAGTCTTTTCTTTTTTCCTTCGAGTTACGTTTGGGTTCACATAAAATAGCATGAAAAGAGGGAATGTCTACATCAGTCCCCAGAAAATGCAAACTATCTGAGTGACAGACGAAAAGTATATTCTTCCTGCAATCATTTGTACCATCTTATGAATAATTATCCAGCCAAGCATTTATTCTCCGCTTATCACCATGGTATCTTAAAGACTTGAAATTCTGAAGTAATACAACAAATTAATAAATGAATTCTATGTCAATTAGATACAGTATTCTTAGGACTAAAGATGATTTTAGGAAATTAAGACATTTTTACTTACCTCTGTCTCATTCTTCCAAATCTAGCCCTGGATCATCTCACATTCACATACAGTGGTGTTTTAAAAATAGAATTAGCTCCTAAACAGCAACTTAGATACTTTTCAAGTTGTAAATGTACAGGTTGAATCCTTAAGGCAACACAGTTGAAATGCTTATTTTGAATTTCCACTTAAACTTATTACCAGTAGCAATTTAAATTATCTGTTGTTGGATGTAACGTTGAAATAAATGACTAATTAGTGTCAACTTGCCAGCACTTAGTCACTAAGCAGCTTGGAAGCTCTAAGGAACAGCTTTATAACAATTTACAGCACCCTGCTTAGACAAGGACACCATTTTGCAATTGTCAGATATAATTTGACATTGCTATAATATTGCTTTTTGCATAGCACTTCGTTTTCTACTCTCAAAATGGATAGTTTCTATTTTTCACTGGTGGTCTGTTTTTTAACTGGCCTCAAAGTTAAAGTGGTTAACTGATATTGCTCCCTTGCAGCATATGTGCTTAGTCCTAGAGGTAGCCTTATTGCGAAGGGAATTAGTTGAGCTTGGTTAATTCACACGTCCGTGACAGCACAAAGGCAGGGCTTAACCGGGCACTCCTCCTATCTGGAGTGTGTGGCAGTCCAGCTGATGAATTTTATTGCTGATGTACAGCCCTCCATCCGCTGTACTACGTGTAAAACCCCACCAAATACAAGGTAGATCTCTCACCAGGTAAGCACCTCTGTCCCAGAAGCTGGTGCTGGAAGCCTTAATTCTGAGGTACTACATAAATGGATGTGACATTACAACATTAAAAAAAAAAGCCAAAAAGGAGTTTGGAAGAGCCAGCCAATGCCTGCCTTGGTGTGCAGAGACCCTCAGCAGCGCTTTTCACGATCTCAGTGTCACCTTTCGTCCAGAGAGGGCTGGAGCGCCGGGCGGAGACCACGCAGGGTGAGGGCACCTGCACTTGCCGCAGAAGCCTGCTACCATGCAAAAGGTTGTGCGAAGCTCCCTTAGCCGGCAAATTCCAAAAAAGGGCCCATTTTCACCTATGAGTGTGGATGATGGCCAGTGCATTGTGAGAACCACCATGATCTAGGTAACACTAGGAAAGGCAGCTTGCGACTTTTGCATCAAGAACAGGTTTTCTGCTGTGTTTATTTCCTTAGTCATAAAAAGTGTCTGATCCATTCAGAAATATTCTCTTCTTCCTAAAAACAAACATGCTCATTTTTGCCTCTGAAATCTGGGAAAAAAAAAAAAAAAAAACAAAACAAAAGGCCACTTCAGTAGTATGTCTGTGTAACTGCAACGCAGCTGGTAGGAGTCAGTTGAGCCATAGCTCCGGTAGTTTAAATAGCCCCCATACAACATGAACCAGACATCATACTTCTGTGATGCTTTGCAGCCGCTCAGGAACAATTAGGATATTAGCTTTTCCTATGGAGAGATGACAAAAAATATAGGCTTTCTTACCTTTTTGCGTTTAATATTTTATGGTAAACAAAACCAGAAGGAATTTGGTTACCTGGATCTCTGTCTTGACTGCAAGAAGATGGGAGTGTTTCCCTGGGCAAGTCTTTTAAATTGTCCATGCAAAAGATCCTTTTTTTTTACCTCTAAATACTAAAGCCCACCTTTACAAATCTATTGAAGCTTCTTGGATGAAAGCCCTGGTGCGCATGCAACAGAAAAAAAACAAAACACAACCCTGAATTTTAGTAGAAATTTTCTATTTCAGAAACTGCAAACTCAGCCAGGTGCAGGGGCAATAGTTTGGTGTCTCTTGCGCTGCAGGCTGGAAAGCCCAGGGAGCGCTGCCACTCCTGAGAAGCAGATGTGGTTTTCATCATTCATGAATGATCATTCTAGCCAGCTCTTGGAGGAATATTTGTGGACCCCAGAGGGAACCACGTCCATCACTACTGAGCAGAAGAGAGGGCTATCGCAACAGAGGGCCCTTTGCAGCAGTAAAAGCAGCTGGGAAGATTATTTGCAATTCGATGCAGAATCTCCCTAGGCTGGAATAAAATTTGGAATAATCTACGTAATGTTCCACATCTCACACTAACAGCAATATTTTGTATTATTAGGAATTACTTTTCCAAAGTCATTAGGCTGTTTTAAGACCTAGGTAAGGCTGCAGATTCATCATGATTACTGTTAGTGTCAGAGAGGCTGGGAATTGCTTTTCTTGCCTTCTCCCCTCTGCCGGCGTGTAAGCATGTGCCTGACCGGGCGGCTGGCTGCCTAAACGCACGGACTGATGAGCAGCGGTATAATCTTCACTGAGAGCCTCACCAGAGCAGCCTCTGGGGCTCTGCCTGTGGCTCCAGGAGAGCACAAAACGGCCACTAGCCCAGACTGGAAGCAAGAGGGCAGGTGCCTCATCATCCCACCCAGGCAAAGCACCGACCCTGCCCAGAGCTAGCAAGCAGCCGGAGGATGGGAGGATGGACCTTGCCCTGGAAAGGCAGGACACCATTCTGTTAATCAACTCCAGTGCAGAAAGCTTGAACTCTGCCTGGATGACATGCTAAATCCATTGGGAAATGCGAGTTGTCTCCCACACATGAAAAAATGTGCCTTGCTGGCTTCTACGATTGTTTAGTTTCCATGGATTTCATACTGTTTTCATTGTTCTTTGGTCATAATTTCCCTTGCTTTTAAAATAAATATTACCGAGTTAATTTTAATGACTTTTCATTTATTTTACAACTCCATTATTTTCTGACATGTTTTACAAGTTTGAAAACAAAAATCTTACTAGCTTTCCTTTTCAGAAAATAAGATGGGAGCAGGCAACAGACCTCAATCAATGTAATATTTTCTTAAAGAATGTAAATGAATTCGAAGGAGGTGGGAGAGGGCACACACATTTGTAACACGGATTAAAAAATGGTTTTGCATTTGCATTTATTTTTAATGGCATTTATGCCCTCTAGTGACAGTAAACGTTATTGCAGCTAGGTTTTTTGAATATTGACATTTTTTTTCCTTAGCTGTTTCTGTCAATAATAGCCTAAACTATTTGATCTTTGTAAAAATGTGCATCCTGTATTTATTCCTATTATGTATTTCCTATAGTCTCAGAATTTTTCTGCAGAGGTCATTGAGAGGGAGGTGGTGTTTCTATCGGAAGTACGCTATTGCAAACATGCATTTCTGATCTGTCAAGCACACACAAAAATAATGCTAAATTACAATGTCTGTGATTACTTAGTTTACGCTTCAAAGTACGTTTATTTTTCTCTTGAAAAAAATTACTCCTGTGTTCAAACAAACAAACAGAAGTTAAATAAGCAACATTGTCCTTCTCATTTGTTAAGATTATTAAAGAAAAGACCTTCTTTGCTCACATCAAGGAAAAAATAGCAAAAAAGTATGACTCATTTTAATTATAATTCAGAGTTTTGACTTATGAAATATTCCATATTAGAGACATCAAAAAAAAATTTATTAGATTCAGGAACAAGATAAATAGCCAATGATGCCACAAATACAGCCTCTGTTGGCTGAAGTTTCTTGAATTATGGGTATGCAACATCAGATATATTCCACTCATCAGTTAAAAAAGCAGTATTGCTTTGGCAGGTGAATGTCTACGGGTAAGCTCTGGCGTGGCAATGCTTAGGTTACAGGTGTTTGTAATCCCAAATACATTCATGTTTCCCAAGTTCCTACAATAGCTCAGCCTCCTGTGTGTGTTTCAAGCTGCATTTCATGCCCTCAGATCTGTCATGCAAAGCTATAAGAAATCACTCCCATGTTGCTCAGATCAATACTCTGAAATATCCAGTATTTGCAAAATAAAGGAATCCACTGGCACCATCTTCCCTTGCAGTAAGGAGTCAAATACACAAAAGTGGTGTGTTGCCTGTTGAATACAAACAGCTGAGACAAACACACATGCCTTTAAATCCATCCATCCCTGTACAGTGACACTTAGTGAACAGATATCCACGGACTGCAAGCAATAGAACATGCCTGACCTGTCTGGACTATGTCTAGTGAAACCTAGGAATTAGTTTGATCATGTAGGTTTTGACTTGTGATTTGATAAAGCCTGATTGACACATCTAGTTTGTCATAGCCTTTTCCCTTCCTTTTTTGGCTAATGAAGTAGAATGCACCTGACTGATAACAGGGATCAGTATGACATCTCTTTTTCTTCACTCATCCAGAGCGTACAGTATTGGGATGACACTTTTGACGTTACAAAATTAGATTGTCAGTACAAATCATAAATACCCAAAGACTGACTTGAGCTTTGGCCACAATAATAGATGTATGTGGAACAGACTATATACAAAGCTATGAAAAAAATGCAAGTAGGAAAAAGCACGTAAAGGAGAATATGTTTGCAGGTACAGTCTGAAAAGCAGTGAGACAAGCAGGGCAGCACTAGATAAAACCTTGAAATAGTTCCCTTTTGAAAAGTGGCTCTGTGAAAATTGCTTAATAAGATTCCATATTTGTTGTGTCTCCATGACTGAAGGGATCAGATTTTCTGCAGAATTTAGAATTTGTTTTAGAGATCAAGTATAATTTTTCCACTTTGAAATACAAGCTACCGTGGCATCTGAAAATGAAGTTATGTTCTTTTTCAGTTTAGACTTTCCAAGGAATAGAGCAATTACAGGCGGGGTAAGAGAAGAAATTTTCCCTTCATTTTGTGTCATCCACTTCCATTGGTGGTATTCAGTGATATATGAGGTATAACTAAAGGTAACGTTTAATCCAGCAGCAGAAACTTCATTAACAATTCCGGTCCTGCCTACACTACACTAAAATCTGTGTCACTGTCCCAAAGGAGAGCAAGGCTAACCAGGGAAAATGTAGTAAAAACTCTGGTTTGTCACAAAAGTGAGCAAACATGTTTCTCACTCTATGCAGGAAGGCTAATTTCTTGGAAGTCATTTTTTTCTGACCGTTACTTTATTTAAACATCTCCAACACAGTGTTTATCAAGAGGACAAAAACTAATTATGTAAGAGTTATTAATGATGTGAAAGGTATTATTAGCACTAAACAATGAGCAAACAACATTACATTTGGAAAATGTCACCATACTACAACTCATCCAAGCTGAAATAGAAAAATAATCAAAAGCTAGTTATTTAAAAACAAGCGGTATATCCATCTACCTGTCATTTTACCCAGAAGGTAAGAAAAATATTGCAAAATACATCCAGGTATCAAACAATTCTAATTTTTTTTATTTCACTCCATAGCACTGAAATACTGTGAAAAGGCACCTCCTTGTCAGTAGCTAGGTGCACACATAAATACTGAAATGTTAGGGATGGATCAGCTAATAGTTCCTGTCACCACTCCTAAAGCATCAGTCTGCACTTGATTCACGTAATTATAGTGTCACATTATCAACAGGATGAACCATATCCCTGAGCAACTTCAAACCAAATTAACTAGAGCCAGAAATGCCTTCTGTCCACGGCAGCCACTGGTGACAATGTGAGCTTATGAAGGTTCAGCAATTTAGCATTCCAAGTGAAAGGCATCTAAATATAGGTTTAGGAATCTAGTTTAAGAGTTCTGTCCAGTAGTACTGGGCATGTGTAAATTTTGCATTCCAAGATCTGACTGTGTCAGGTGCATATTGCCTTTTGAATAGCTTTCTTTTGATACACTTTGATTTAATTTAAGAAAATACTTGGATCATATCTAAAAGGATGAAGTAAAACAGTAACAAATACTGTAAACCGGCAATGATTATCAGTGAATTGATCCTCGGACTTCTCCCCTAAGCCACCACCCTGGCCCCATGCCCACTGCTCACCTCACTGCTCTGTCTGAAAAAAAAAAATGGGGTTAGTTATGTGTCAGGGATCCTGTTTGTCAAAGGGACCTTGAAAGGTCGTTTATCCATTTCCCTGCCCAAAGGAAAGAACAGCTGGGCATGCATCACTCCTGACAGCTGATAGTCAGCTCTGGTTTTAGGAAGATAAGCACCAAAAATGCCTGTGTTGTGAGAACTCTCACACTGATAGAAGGTGTTCTTTAACCCCATGTAGATTCTCCATCATCTGATATTGTCATCCTTTACCCCCTCTTCTTATCATTAGGTGCAGAATTTGGACCATGTGACTTGAAGTCTCTCCCCCATCTTCTTTCTTATTTTTCCAGTTCCTGCTGAACAGACAGGTTTTGTATCATAGATAGCATCTTCCAAACACTGCCCCTCCTGCAGTTTTATTTCTTACCTTTTCTTGTGTTAACAGTTTATAAATCCTTTGCAACAGGGAACGTGCTCTCTCTCTGCTCACAAGCAGACTAAACTCACATGCTACAATCAGTGTTTAATAATAACTTAAAATCCAGTAAAGTTAAAAACAGAATGGTACTTGAAGGTAATTTATCTCTTTATTAAACTCTGTAGTATCTAATTCTGTACTTGTTCTTTAGAAGATGGCAGTCTACAGAGTGCAAAGAGCTGATATCTCTTGATGTCACTGGAATGCCTCGACATGCTTCAGTAACACTATGTTCTTACTTGCTGGACAAAACAATATCCAGCATCATAAAGAAAGGTGGTAGCCCACGTAATTTTCATCACTGTGGTTAGAATTTGTTTTGTTGCTTGCCTGTGTCTTGATTTTTTCGAGTTTGCTTTCAGCTAGACCATAGAAGGGACCTCTGGAGGTCAGCTAGTTCAGCCTCCCACTCAAAGGCAGCCTATCAACAACAATAGATTAGGTCAGCCATGCTTTTGTCTAGCCAAGTGTTGAAAATCTCCAAGGATAGAAAGTCCACAATCTCCTGGGCAACCTGTTCCAAAAATGTGCTACCCTCCTAAATGAAAGTACTATATCAACCTAAGTGAGATAACAGATTATTCAGCTTGGCATCTAATTTACCAAGTATTCTCCCTAGGATCTTACTGATGGAAAGTGATGAGTTCTTCCAAAGAGCAGAGTAAGGACTTAACTTCAACATGGATTATTTTTTTTTTTTTTCCTTAGCAAGGTCACTCTCTCTCCATTGCTATAAGGGCAGCCTGGGAAGACTACAACAGCTAAAACATAGATGCCCACAGGTTGATGGGCAGGATTGCCAAAGTTAGCTTCAAATTAAAATTATGTGTGCACAACAATGGGCATGCCGTTATGTGTATGCATATGTGTATAAAGTATGATTTATATGCAGCGCGTAGTATTTGCAAGAAAGGTAAAATCTAGTGTGCAATTAATTCAACTTGAAATTCAATACTTAGAAGAGATTTTGTCTTTACTAAACATTTGGTTTTCTTTAACCCAGATATGGTGACATGGTGCCGAAGACAATAGCTGGCAAGATTTTTGGTTCAATATGCTCCCTGAGTGGGGTCTTGGTCATTGCTCTGCCAGTTCCTGTAATTGTCTCCAACTTCAGCCGTATCTACCACCAGAATCAACGAGCAGACAAGCGCAGGGCACAAAAGGTGAGCTCCTAATTTTTCCCCCTTTTGTTGTTGAGCAATAAGTAAAATATGACTTTATACATGGTGTTTATCCTCAACATAAGTACTTCTTCACAAAAGGAAATATGTATGTGCTACATGCCTAGCCCATGTCCTAGATGCAAATACTGTGTTATTTTTAGTGAAAAAAAAGAAAAACAAATCCAAACCACCAAACCAAGCCCAACCCGGTTCATTTACCTTTCTGCCAAAATTTACAGATCTATTATTGTGGTCATTCATCCTACTTTTTAGGCTAGATCTAGTATTTTCAGGCAATAGCTGCAGTCCCACCCACTGAAGATTTTTCTGTGTTTTTCAGGCAGACTTTCTTTCCACTAGACTCTTCTGAGAAAAAAAAAAAAAAACAACCAATCAAAAAAAAAACGTAATAATGATTTCTAATGTCTACCCTAACAGCCTGCCTCACTAATCCATGTGTTTAATTCCCAGGTTCAGTCTCTGGGGAATCTGATTATTGGGGAACTTGTCTCCTCAGCTCTAGTTTGCTTTAAAGGCTTCAAAAAAAGAGCTTAATCAGGAAAAGCTGCAAGCAAAAGTCGTTTTTTCCAGCTTCCTTGATTTGCTGAATCTCTCACTAAAATATCAACTACCTCTACAAGAAGACAGTTTCCCTCCCTGACCCATATGGCGAGTGCAGCAGCCAGAAAGAACTCTTTACCAGGAGAGATACAACCAAGCCTGGGTAGTCACCTTCATTTCCACATCACTGCCAAAATACTAGTCCTGATCCACTTCACCCAGCCCTGTAATGCTAAGCAGCTCAGATAGCCTCCATTGGCACCTGAAGTCCTGATAAGGGAGCCAAGATGCATTACTGTCATGGTTTAACCCCAGCCAGCAGCTAAGAACCAAGCAGCCGCTCACTCACTCCCCCCCCCCGGTGGGATGGGGGAGGGAATTGGAAGAGTGAAAATGAGAAAAAAGCTCATGGGTTGAGATAAAGACAGTTTAACAGGTAGAGCAAAAGCCACACATGCAAGCAAAGCAAAACAAGGAATTCATTCACTGCTTCCCATTGGCAGGCCATCTCCAGGGCATCAGGGCTCCATCACACGTAATGGTTACTTGAGAAAACAAACACCATCACTCTGAACATCCCTTCCTTCCTTCTTCTTCCCCAGCTTTATATACTGAGCATGATGTCATATAGTATGGAATATCCTTCTGGTCAGTTGGGGTCAGCTGTCCTGGCTGTGTCTCCTCCCAACTTTTTGTGCCCACCTTGGCTTACTTGCTGGCTGGGCAGAGTGAATAGCAGAAAAGACTTTGACTGCTTAGCAGCAACCAAAACCACCAGGGCACTATCACACTATTCCCATCCCGAATCCAAAATATAGCATAACACAGCTGCTAGCAAAAAAAAATATTAACACCATCCCAGCTGAAACCATGACAACTACCTTCTGCTGGTGGCAGTCAGAAGGCTCTGGATGCAACACAGACCTTGCCAAGGCTGAGGTGTCACCACTTGGGCTTTTTGTGGTCCCATGGCCTCTCTTCAGAAGCCCTGAGTCTCCAGTGGTTCAGGGAGAGCAGGATCGCTGCTCGCAGAGGTGTGCAGGCAGGCCATGGCTGGGGACTATGTACGTAGACTGGGAACACAGGCTGCCCCAGACTGCATCTGCCTCATACAGACAACAGCACCAGGTTTAGAGATATAAAATGTTTGTGTATTTCTTTCTGGCCTTTGACCAGAAAGGTCACCATTTTGACTGATCTATTCACGGAAATGAAGTAAATATACACAGTGATACCATTCTCAGAATATCTTAAAATCAGGAGAAGCAGAGATACAAGGCCAAGAAAGCCAGTCATAGGCCCTTGCTAAGATAGTGTACCCTTTAATGGCCACATCTTGGAAGAACACTGTCAGATGAGGAAAATGGCCGTAAAAGAAATCAGGTGTATCACTGAAATGTCACACCTTTGTAGAAACCTGATTTCAAATATGTGCTGCTTCAGTGATCCAGATATCATCCTTACCTATCCTACTAATTCCACCCACCCTTTTGCATGCTGTTTTGTCCCATGTGCTAGTTCCAGCTGCGCATTTCCCACTCCCACAGCTGGAACACACAAAGAACATGTTACTTCTACACTACGTTGTATTTGTCAAGAACTTTTCCACTTCTGTTTGCGTAATGGCAGCAGATAGAGAAAGAACAGCATATATCAGCCAGAGCACAGTGCTTCATTACTGTGCCTCCAAGCATTGCGCCAGTCATGGATAACAGATCTTCTTGATCCCAGCAATCAATGTGCCTGTTCTGGGCTTTCATAATAACTGCAGACAAAACAGCCTTACTTCAGATAGAAACTGTCTCCTACTGCATGTCGTGAAAAAAAAAATTCTATTCCTGCTTTACTCTTGTCAGAGAAAAAGAGATGGACACTAGAAAATACCTTGCAAAAATTAGATTGGTAGACTGGCTGATATTCCCCATAATCTCTTCCTGAATAGAAACTCTTTGAGTGAATAAGTGAGTTTTTCTCCTTGCAAAACAGTGAGCTTCTTGTATATTTCAAACAGGAATATGAAATGATGAATGGCAATCCTGCCAAGTGTCTTTTCCTCTACACCCCAGAATAATGCCAACAGTAAGGATGAGAGATTTTCTCTGACCGTGTTTATGCCCTTCTTGCTTTGGAGAAAATGGCTTTTAGGTCTGGTTAATTTAGTACTGGATGTGTGTTTCATTGATATCTCCAATTGCAAAGTTAATCTCTGTCAATCTAAAATAACTGAGATGTTGAACTGGATATTGCTTTGATGAACTGAGAAAAAAATCAACAAAAAGAACTTCTTGGGTACTGTATAGTCCATATTTAGCAATATTTAACTATGAAGTATAGCCTTGCATTTCACAGGAGGGCTCTACTGCATTGTATAAGAATATTCAAGCAAAAAGGTCACATTATTGAAGTATGAAATTCCTTCTTCATTCCATACAATAGGAGCTTTACACAGTTTTCTAAAATAAATATTTCCCTAGGCACCAACCTTATTTCTATTCCCTAAGGCTGAAGAGCATAAGCTTGAAAGAAGGTGCTGTTTCATGGAGCGCAGCATGAACCCTTGCAGGCAATGGTACCTCCTGCTGGCTACAACAGCCTCCATCTGATTGAGAGAGTTGTATATTTGAATTGTGCAACTTACTTATCAATATCTCATGCAGAAGTTTCATCACGGTAATCTTCAGAAATGGCAAAACATTTGGGCTGTAAGGAAACTCCAGAGAAAGTTCTCTGGTGAAGACCTGAAACCTAGTCCCAGGAGCACTGGCAATTTTCAGCAGAAAAATTTTGTCACTTATATTAGGTTTGTTCAAGAGCCATGTGACCATCAGTATATGAATTTAGTGAGTTCTGCACAGTCATTCAAGATTAGACAATTCCATTTTTTTCCTTTTGGCAAAAAGATGCTGCACATTAATGTTCAGAAGAAGATGGAAGAGATAAATTTATTTACGTACCACCTCATATTGAATGGATTCTAAAGGAAGCTCCTGCTTCCAACCACGGAAATATATTTTTGTAAAAGAGACCTCAATATAAACAAAAAAAATAGATTAAAAAAAAAGTAAAATTAACAGAACATTTTCTTCTATCAGATAATAAGGTCCAAGAATCTGACCTATCCTGACAGTAACTAACTAACTAACTAAATAATCCAAAATAGATACTGGAATTCAGAGCAGTACTAACTATGCCCTGTAGTCTTACTATGTCTTTTCCTCAAGCAGATTTATCACAACTGAGACAGTTTTGAAGAATCCTATTTGTGGAGCTTTTCTCAGCTAGAGACAGCTGCAAGAGGCCAAGTTATTTTGGTTGCTCATCAGTGCCTTCAGGTTGGCAAAGTTATGACAGATGTGTTGTGACTGGTCCATGTATAAAGGAAAGGAGGAGAAAGGAAAAAGGAAAGGAAAGGACAGGAAAGAAAAAAAGAAAGGTTTAGGTAAGCTCAGATGCGATTTCCTATTCTATATTTGACAGGTATCAAAGGTTAAACCCACCCGGTGTCAGATTCACTGTGATGACTACCAGCACAGGGAAGGGAAAGGAGGAGGCTTAGCTACCTGGTTGGAACGGGTGTCTGCTCCAGCCCAACGTACTGCAGCAGCTTTTATGATGAGAATGTCCTCCTCACCCTGCAGGAAGCATTCCTTGCTAGATGCCTTCCCTGTTTTCCATACATCTATTTCTCTGCATCTTTTGAAGGCAAGAGCCTTGTATCCTCTTAGCCAGCAAGTCCAATTATGGGTCCATCTGCCCGTTATTGTTCACTACCTGATAACTGCAGGAGCCTTAATTTTAGTTGCCTAAGCACTTTCTCCCTGGACTAACTTTGCATGGTGCCTCAACAGATCACCCAAACAACCATCAGCTCCAAAATCTGGCTTAATACATAAAACTCAACCTGAATCTTTCACACGAGTATGATCTTCTGCCTTTACATAGCAGCATATATCCAGAAGATTGGCTTGGCTTTATTATTTATTGATTGTACATGGTATATTTATCTGTCAAGTTATGAATAATTAGTTACTAGATAAATATAAATAGCTCTAGGATAAATTGCAACAACTGCTTAACAGCACCTGGCAGTGTAGAGCTGAGCATTTGCAGTAGGGAACCCTGCTCACCATTAAGATTTCTTTAAATGAGATAGGCTCAGTGGGGTTGCAGAAGCATAACTAGCAGAATAATTTACCCAAGATTTTTGAATTTAGCACAAAAGCATGTAAAACTTGTGTTTACTGAACAATAATTTGAATAGATTGTGAAAGCAAGGCACGACAACAAATATATGAACCTTATTTAATTCCATATCTATTAATGTACAAAGTAAACAGCATTTTCTTCTCTACTGCATGCTGACGTCCTATAAATTGTCAGCTAATCTGAAGTCAATTATTTGCAATTACTGAAAATTAGAAAATCAGAGCATGAAATGTGGGCTTGATTTTTCACTTGAAAGCAAACATATAGGATGGATTTATGAAAGGCCAAACAAAAAATGATTTAAACAACAATGTGACTGATTTTTGGACAATTTTGGCCATTCCTGTAGGAGCCACAGTGTTGTGGTTTAACCCCAGTAGACATCTAAGCACCATCCAGCCCCTTGCTTACTCTCCCACAGTGGGATGGGGGAGAGAATCAGAAAGGTAAAATGCAAAAACCTCATGGGTTGAGATAAAGATAATTTAATAATTTTAAAAAAAGGGGGGGGGGGGGATGATGGACAAACAACAAAGGGAATAAAACTGAAGAAAACAATTGCTCACCGCTGACCAACTGATGGGCAGCCAGTCCCCAAACAACAGCAGCTCCCACCAACATCCACCACCCTCAGTTTTACTGCTGAGGACCACCATCATATGGTATGGGATATCCCTCTGGTCAGCTGGAGTGAGCTGTTCCAGTTGTGTCCCCTCCCAACTTCTTGTGCCCCCCCCAGCCTACTGGACGGCGGGACAGTTGGAGGAGCAGAAGGCCTTGACTCTGTGTAAGCACTGCTCAGCAGTAACTAAAACATTCCTGTGTTATTTGTTTTCATCACAAATCCAAAACATATGAAGAAATTTAACACTATCCCAGCCAAAATCAGTACACACAGAATGACTGTGAAGGAATTCTTATACTTTAATTGCACGATGTCATTAAAGATAATAAATATAAGGTAAGTAATTAGTAATTTTTATGTTTTAATGGTAACATAGTTACATAGTCTGGAGAGCAGCAGAAGAGAGACAATAGGAGTTAAGTATTAAATTACCTAGGCTACCTAAGCTTTTTTCATAGCAAATTGAAGAAAGACTCTTGCCAAAAATTATTCCCAGTACCACAGTAAGCCCTGCCCTAAAGTGTTCCTGATAAAATCTCTCTCTTACCACAGCTAGACAGCTGAGAGCATCTTGAGTGTTAAAAGCTGGATGTTGTAAATACCCCACAGTGCTACATTTAGCACTGTTTAAAAACCTTGTGAAAATAAATGTTTGTATTTCTAAAACCAACAGAGCTAGCTATTATTGGATTACAGTGAATTCCACCTCTAAGTTTTAAAATTTTAAGCTAGAAAAAAAAAGTGATGCATTTGAAAGAGAAGTTCAATGCAAACACAAGGGATGCAGTAAAAATTAGAGCTGGTCATCAATTTCTTTAGGAAGTTTCAGATTAGATGATTATGATGGAATTTCATCAGAATAAATAAAAGAACTGTATTTCAGCTACATTGTTTTTGTCCTAGACAACATAAAAATTACCAAAATCAAAGTTTCACATTCAACGGCCAGCAGGGAAAACCTCACAGCAAAGAAGATAATCTACTGCAGGAGAATTTAATCCTTTCTTTTTTTTGCTAGATTTTCCATGAAAGGGGAGAGTGAGGAAGGGCTTTGCAGTGGTTGAAAGGGGCAATTATCACTCCCTTTCTGGTGTACGTGGCAGAAAATGTGGTTTGCAGACTAAAGAAAAATACAGTTCTTCTGTAACCACAGTTTTCCTGATGTCATCACATCATTTTGCTGTCCTTCATGGGAATTCAATCCCCCGTGCACGGCCCTTAAAATCCTGTGGCTGACATGAGCTTTTAACAATTCCTTGATAGGTAATGTGAGGAATCACTAGACTACTCGTGCTACAGGCTCCGATATAAATCACGCAGAAGCACCGGAAGAAATCTTATCTCTTTAACAGATTTGTAAACACCTCCACTTTCAGAAGCATTTTCTGTAAGCTGAAGTATAAGCATAGAAGCTGCAAATATCTGGTTCCTGTCTCGGTAATAGATGTATTGTCTTCTCTTTGGTAAATGATGTAAATTCAGGCCATCTGAATGAGTCTCAGCTAGAAATATGTAAGCTATTTCCACCTCACAAAAGCTTTCTCAGATGCAATAAATTCGTATTTGCAAAGCAATTTGAAATCTTCACATGGAAAATACAACCTTCGTATTATATGTGTTGTAGCACATTGATATATTAAGACAGTCTGATGAACTGTTATATTTTTTATATTTCTGTATTAAATAATGTTGCACCATAATTATTATTTCAATCAATGAAAGGGAAAATGAATATGCATGCTAAAAGGAAAAGCATAACTAATGTATGTAAAATGTTTGTTCATTAAATCTAAGTAATTTCACAGAATCACAGAATCACAGAATAGTCAGGGTTGGAAGGGACCTCTGGAGATCATCTAGTCCAACCCCCCTGCCAGAGCAGGGTCATCTACAACAGGTTGCACAGGACAGCGTCCAGGCAGGTTTTGAATGTCTCCAGAGTGGGAGACTCCACAACCTCTCTGGGCAGCCTGTNGTATTTGAAAGCATTAACAAGATCCCCCCTCAATCTTCTTTTCTCCAGACTAAAGAGCCCCAAACCCCTCAGCCTCTCCTCATATGAAAGATGCTCCAATTCCCTAATCATCTTTGTAGCCCTTTGCTGGACCCTCTCCAGCAGATCCCTGTCCTTCTTGAACTGGGGAGCCCAGAACTGGACGCAGTATTCCAGATGCACATTTCCCTGTATAAAGAGCACACTGAAAAGTACCACAGCTAAAAAATTTGTGACTGAAATCACTTATTTTTGTGACTCTATGTTGCACGCTGCAAAGGCATCGCTAAAGCGTCTCGAGCTCCTAAGGCTAAACCGTAGTGTTAAGAGAGACCTTTAATATATTTATGAACATAACCCAGTGCACATGTGCCAACCCATGGCTGTTCTGCGATGCAGGTAAAGCTTTTCCCCCAGCCTCCAGCCAGCCGTGATGGTGTTGCATCTGAAGAGCTCCACCTTGAAAATAACCTATTTTCTGCCTACACAAGGGGATTTTTAATTGCCATCCCTGAGGACTCAGCCCTAACCACATAGTTGGCCCTGGATGTGCCACCAAGGAGCCCGTGTGAGCCTGGAGGGTCAGAGCTGTTAAGCGTTCCCCCTCACTGGTGGGCCTGGGGACCACAGGCCAGCCCGGCACGTTGTCCTCTCGGGTGGCTCACTGCTGCACGCCAGGCTGCCTGGGGTTGGTCAGCTGTGGTGAAAGAGCCCTGACTGGACATTTACCCGCTGTCCAGCCTCCGGGGACCCACATGGGGTGATGGAGTGTGGGGCTGCAGGTGACCTTTCAGTGCTAACTGGAGGAAGGGGACGGTAGGAATTCACCTGTGCAGAAGCACTGTGCAGGTGATCCGGGCACTTCGCTGCATACCCCTAGAACACGGTGTGTTAACTGCACAGCTGGAAGGGCTGTGAGCACCGGGGAAGGTGACAAAGCAATGCGTTATTCTGAAATGGCCGATATATCACAAAATCAGGCAACAGCCTCTCATGCGAGCTTTTTGACTCAGCAATGCACACGTGCACAGCATTATCTTATTTTCTTTCAGAACAATTAAAAGATAATAAATAGAGGACATATAACATAAGCCAGACCCTAGCCATGTTTGCTGTCATGAATTTTTTGGCTTGTCTTGAGAAGATCTGTGAGTTTGAGACTGTGAGTGCAAAGAAGCGTGGTGTTGAGTCATTCCTCATAGTCAGTTAATTATTAATCATGCCAGAGAGATCTGGCGGCTGCAGTGACCGGGCTGCTTCCCTATATAAGTGATCAGGGATTCTCAGTCATTTTGTGCTGACATTTAATGCCACAGAAATTGGGGGGAGGGGGGAAAATGCTCCCTTGGTTTTCTGAAAGTATCAACTGAGTAATTATCAGATATGAAAATCCCCATTAATATATCAAAGTCAGTTTTTTAAGTTGTTCACTGTGTCTCCTTCTGTGCTCGAGCGGCCATGCAACTCCAGACACTGCTCAGCATTTGGCTTTCAGGATCAGAAACCAATACATGAAGATAAACCCAGACTTCCTCTTACACATATAACCAGCCACAAAAATTATGGAACCAGGATGCCATCCTAGAAATCCCATTAAAGCTTCTGTTTTTCATATTATTTATTGGGACAGTCTTTTCTTCACACTTTCCCCTAATGTTGGCTTTTAACCATTGCACAAAAGTCAGTGGACGCAGTGTCCTTCACTCGCGAACCACCTTCCACTCTGGGATGAGAGCCATCTTCTACTCTGGAATAAAAGTCACCTCCACAAGCAATGAAGCTCACCTGAGAAATCTCAAATCTCTCCCAGCAATTTGATGCCTGCAGTCTTTGAAAAATCGTGTTATGGACAGATTATGACCAATGATGACATTTTTTAAGTCTGATTATACCAATAGATATGAAAAGGTACAAAGGCTTTTAAAAGGCCTGGCAAGCGTTCAGGAACCTGGCTGAGAGGCAGCATAAAAATTACTATCACATTCTGCTACTCTAAAAACCCAGAAGGCTCTGAGAAACCAGCTCACAGCAGTTGCAATATTATGTTTTTCTGAACCATTTCTTCCCCTTTAAAGAGATTTTCACTGCAGGAGCAGCTGAGATGGATGCCCATGTTCCCGGTCCACAAAGCATAAGCAGTGGCACAGTTGCAGCAATGAAAAAAAAACAGGAGGCCCTTACACGCTGATCTGTCTACTCCCTCCTCCAAAATCATTGTTCTTATTAGCTGATGCATGCAAAGAAATAAAAACTTCTGTCATTTGCATTTTAAATAGGAAGGCACTTGTGATTTGCTCCACCTGGAGGACAGATGCAATGCAGACTTTCAGTGGTTATGATACTGGTATTCATAAGCAGCTGATTCCAATTAGCAGTTTTAGATAAAAAGAATAATGGATGTGAGTACAAGTGACACTCTTCCTTTTGTCTATTTGCACAGAAAGCCAGACTCGCTCGAATTCGTGCAGCAAAGAGTGGGAGTGCTAATGCCTACATGCAGAGCAAACGAAATGGCTTACTGAGTAACCAGCTGCAGCAGGTAATGTTTTCATATCCTCCACCTCCAGAGAAACAGCTTAATGACAGCCCAGCAGTAGCTTATTCTATTTATCACCAGGGCAAGTCAGCTTGGGTCTTTAGGCCATGTTATGTTTAGAGGCAGATTAAGGAAGGATAAATTGGACAATTACTATTGTTAAAGGAAGCTTAGGAAAGTCAATGATGGCGTATTAAAAGATGGGGGAAATGGCCAGATAGAAATGCTGGATTCAAATGTAACCCACATTTTTCGAGTTAGATCCCCTAGCAGGCCTCATTAACAAAGTTTTCCTCCTAGGAGGTAGGTTAGATTTATCTCATTTGGTTTTAGACAGGTAGAACGTGGGTGGCAAAACCAGGGTTCGTCATCATTGAGGGGAGGAGGTAGCTCTGGGCTATCGTTTGCGTGGAGGGGTGTTGCAGAGTGAAAAGCGTTCCCTGGAAGCGCCTACTTTGCTCTAAGGAGAATCTTGGTGATTACTTCAAACGCACTGAAATCTAACGTTACCTGGAGCCAGTTCCCCCCGTACCCCTGCGGAGGAAGCCAGGACTGGCAGAGTGAGCCATGGGCAGCGGCAGGGACTGGGATCTACAGCAACCCGCGCAGGCGGAGACAGCCCCTTGGCTGCTGGGAGCTGTAGCCAGCTGAGAAAGACTGAAGACACAGTGTTTTTTAATCCCTGACATTTTCTGGCATTTAGGCAATTCCCTGGGGGATACAGGAAGGCTTTCATTCCTCTATGCCCCTTCTGTTCAATACGTGTTCAAAAGCCGAACGCTTTAACCTATAGCCAGAAGAGGAGGAAGGGGCTGTCCGTCCGTCCGGTCCAGCACAAAAGGCAAGCAGTCAGAGCCCTCACTTCCACTCCTGCTTGAAAGAACCCAAATCTTTGAACTAAGACGACACCAAATAGTTTAATTGCCATGCAGATTTCAAATACCTCCAAGTTGAATTGTAATCTTTTCTATTATCCCACTTCCTCCCCCGTTTAGTTTTCTGCTTTCTAGTGAATAATTATGAAAGCAATTAATAAACAGTGGATGCTTTCTACTTAATTCTTTATTCTGTGTCAGTAACATCTGCTATATGCTTTCTAAACTCAGCAGATTGGGATCACTGACATGAATTTTTGTGTAAGCAGCAATACCACAAATTCTTTAGTGCTATCGAATGATCCCAGGAGGACAACTATATTTAATTTCCTTCAAATGAGGCACATTCCCAGGGGAAAAAAAAAAAAATTA
Organism: Ibidorhyncha struthersii; assembly: GCA_013398815.1. Lineage (NCBI taxonomy): Eukaryota > Metazoa > Chordata > Aves > Charadriiformes > Charadriidae > Ibidorhyncha > Ibidorhyncha struthersii. Next base: position 910 of record VZSZ01004729.1, on the reverse strand, counting down.
CCATCACTTAAATATATGATAATTTTAAGTATGTGTTGATTCAACATTCAAAGCTCACATGTTGATTGCACTTACAAATTGTACTTTTCCATCTATGCATAGACGACCTAGGATGGAAACATTTAAAAGGAGGTGCAAGGGAAGGGAAGAAAATATTTTGATTAAAAAACAAACAAGCACGAGAGAACTCAGGTCCAAAATGATTCGGGTTATACTGTGTAGATGAAGCACTGCAATTCTGCTACTGTGTACAATCCAGATTAGTTCTGATCAAATATTTGGATAAGAGCCCTCTTGTTCACAAATGAGAATAATACAGAGTTCTATGTATTAACAGTCCTCCAGTGAAGAAGAACAGGCCTTTGTTAGCAAATCTGGCTCTTCCTTTGAAACACAGCACCACCACCTGCTTCACTGCCTGGAAAAAACTACGGTAAGAAAAGAGAGCTGTGTTTTCCTGTGAATCCCAATGCCAGCCTAGTTTTGAATGTTTTCACTATTTCTTCTAATTAATAAGCCTTTATATGAAAGCAGTTAACTGGGAAGTAAAGCCATTTTATCTCATTTTAAGGCATTACATCCACTGCATATAAATAGCAGAGAGATTCTGGATGAGAACCTCATCTAGGGTGAAAGCGACCAGCATCAGCGAGACGACAGTGGTATAGATAGCCAAGCTGCGTATGTGACCTTCAGTATGGTTTTCATACACTCCATAATGTTATCACTTGCACTTTTCCGCACTACAGTTCATAAAACACAATTTGTAATCCTTGCACTTTCAATACTCTGTGCGGTCAAAGCAAGGTTTTGCGTGGGAAATGTTGGGCTTTTGTACAGGGAGAGCCGCTGTTTCCTCAGACACGAATGCGATCACAGAATCACAGAATCACAGAATAGTCAGGGTTGG
>VZSZ01004727.1:21919-37872 GCA_013398815.1 Ibidorhyncha struthersii | reverse complement strand
ACTGGGACTGGTCCTGATTTTTTTATTAGTGACTTGGAAGAAGGGATCAAACAGCACCTTAATGAAATGTGGTGTGGAACTGGAAGGAGGCAAGTGAAAAGGCCCTAAAGAGGTTAGAAACAAGAGCAGGAGGAACACAAAGTTCTGCTTGGAAAAATGCCCGTCGTAAGGAGATAAAACATCAGAAATACAAGCGACACATGGTCTGACTGCATCCCGTGGGCATCCATCCACACAGAGGCAGGCAGACCCCAGAACAGATGGGACAACGTCAAGACACACTATAGCGTACACCCTCGCATGCAGCAGAGCAGCAAGACCTCCTGCAGCCGAGGCAGGTGCCTACACCTGCACCTTCGCAGAGCGGCGAGGACCCGCGAGCTGCAGGAGGCCTGGAGAGAGCACAAAGGAACGCTTTGGATGCGGACCCATCTGCCCCCAGGCGCTGGGGAAGGGTCCCGAGCTCTGCCCGTCACCTCTCCGGAGCCGTGTCCATGCCATGTGGGCAGGGGTACGCCTTGCTGGCAGCAGGCACCGTTCTGTATAAGATCCCCCAAACGCTACAGCTTTCCTCCCAACACGCGCTGCCGCAGAGGGGCCTGGCTCCCACCCGCTGCCTCCCCCCCACCGGCATGCCGCCCTCCGCACGGGGATTCAAACACAAGTAATGCCACCACTGTCCCTGCGTGTTGCCTCAGCCAGCACCGCTTCAGCCACCCTCAGATCCCACCCCACAGCAACAAACCCAGCACGCTGGTATGGGATCTACCCCTTAAATCAGTCCTGCAACCAGCGGGCAGAGGCGTCTCTGGCTCGTGGCTTCTCAGGGACAAACCTCCCTCCGCCCAGCGGCACCCATCGGAGCTGTGCCTGCCGTCCGCTGCCTGCAGTTCTGTTCAACTACTGCCATTCACTGATTTTATCACTTTCCTTTTTCTTTCTGTCTTGTTATTTCACTAGGGGGGAGAAATTAAATGCTCCAGAGGGTAATTGTCAGGATTGTTCTTGCTTTTTTTCCCAGTCTTCTGGTACCTCATTAGTTCCCAATAATGTTTAAGACACAACTGTGAATGGTTGGAAAAATGCACCGGCCACCCCCACCCCCCGAACTCCATTACAGACTTGCAGAGTCATTCACATTCATTTTCTCTTATTAAATCAACTTCTCTGCTGAGGAAAAAAATCACTTATCTTGAAAAAAGATACAAGCTGAGTATCTTAGAAATTATAATCCAATGACTCTTATTCTAACACCAGGAAAAATGGATGAAAAATCATCAAAGCGAGTTATAAAATCTTTCAAAAAGATTTTATAGTGACAGGAGCAAATCAGTAACGCTTCCATCAAAGAAAGTCACGCCTCACTGGTCCAGTAGAGCTCCCTGCACGTGCCACCAGGAGCACCAATAACTGAAAACCAGAGCAGAGCAGACCAGTTCCTTTGGATTTCCAAATACTCTGCCACAGCCCTCACAAGAGGTTGTGAAGTGTAGCGACCTTTACCTCTTACGCCGTGAGGAAGAGGGCTCCCACATGGCCTGCCCCACTCTCCACTGCTCATGGTGCTACAGAGACTAAGCCACCTTCCCTGCCATCCCCCAGAAATCCCTCCATCAAGGGCAGCCATGCCATGGGGTCATCCCACACTACACTGCTGAACACTGCTCCGGCACCTTCAGAGTCCTCCATCGGGGCTCCAGGTCTGCCCTAGGTTAGAGGCGGTGCAGAACCATGGCCGCCACTCGGTGTATCGCTGAACCACTCTTCCTCTGGAGGAAAGGCATCTGTCTGGCAGGACCCTGGGAAATGCACAGTGCGCATTTGCACCACCACTGCTGTGGTGGGACCTAGAAAGGTGCTACAGGTGAGACTCAAAGAAGACAAGTGTCCCCAGGGCATGAGAAGAGCGGGAAGAAGAAACCAAGGCATGATGCAGCAGGGGCGCCAGCTGGAACTGCTCCTGAGATGGGGAAGGGGGCACCTCCCCGGGGAGGAGGAAAGGTGCTGCCACTGTGTCTGGTGGCAGGGTGAAGAGCAGGTTGCTGCAGCCAACGGGAGCCCAGAAACAGTTGAAAAGACCTGTGGCCATTGTCAGCATGGGCACCAGCTCCTGCAGCCTGGGACGAAAGCCCAGAGCTGTGCGGAGCTGGCGCCGGGCTGTGGGAGGGTAGGAGGTTGCTCTTTCCATCCTTGGGGACAGGGCTGCTGGCACCCCAGGTGCCACGTCCAAAATCCCCGTACCAAACTCCTTCCTCCAGGTCTCCTCTGGCTCTCTCTCCTCTTCCTGGAAAGCTGTTTCAGACCCTTCTTTGCTGTGATGGTTAGAAATAGCCTAATTTCTAGCCCACACATTCACGGCTAGTTTACCCTACTCTTGCGTCAGCATTGTCTGTTAGCCTGTGCAGCTCTTCTCTCCTCCTTTGTTTATGTAAGTATTTATATACATATCACAGGCAGCAATTAGATCCGTACTCAGACTTCACTCTGCAGGCTAAACAAGTGCCACTTACATGGTCTGCTCTTGCATGGCAGACCCCTTCCGCCAGGGACACGCTCGGAGGGACTGACAGACTCAGGAGGGGCCTCGGTCACAGGGACCCATCGCAGGTTGGATTCACAAGAACACAAAATAACGCAGTTCCAAAGGAGTCTCGTGCATGTCTCATGCCTTTCCAGGCTTCAAAACCCTTGTCACCCAGAGCTCGCGTGGCAGGCAGGTCTCAGCTCCCGCCCCAGCAGCAGTCCCACGTATGCTAACAGTCTGCTTGGGAGCACTGGAAACGAAACAAGGATAATAGCAGCTGACACCTCAACAGCAACATCAACGATCTTTCCAGAATCCAGGGAGATCTAACAAGTCTCAGCACAGGGGCAAAGCAGAGCTGCACACCTTCTGCATCTTCCTCTGCAGAGGCTGTTGGCCACAACCACCGGAGAGGGTTAACCTGCACCCAGCCATGCTGTCTTGCAGAAGCCTCCAAGCACCAGTCCACCACAATGAGCAATGCAGCCTGCCTGGGACGGGCAGTTTTCCCTGGCCAGATCAGGGTTAAATTCCATCCCCTTTCCAGCGCCTGCCTGGGGCTTCACCTCTGTGCTCACAGGCCCAGCAGCTTTGTGACTCCAGAAAGGGCTGGCCCTTCGAGGAGCAGGGTCTCCTGAGACACGCATCATGGGAGCCTCTGGCCCAGCACACCCCGAGGTGTGCTGGCACAGTGAGGCCTGCACATGGGCCACGTGTGCTGGGCCAGAGGCTCCCACATGGGCCACGGTGTGGGCGGCTGCAGGCAGCTGTGCTAGCCGGAGCGCTGCTCTCCTGGGTGAGACAGCACACAGCGACAGCTACTGCAGCACCGATCGGCGGGCAACAGGTACCGGGGTCGTGCTGATGTGCGGAAGAAGCACGCGCACCCCAGCTCTCCCCAAGGGTCGCATGCCAGCAGGGCACAAGCCGCACCAGGTCCCTGCGCTCTGCAACTCCTCGTGCCGCATTGGGGTTGTGGGTGGATACAGCAGCATCACAAGCAGGGGACAAGGGGAGCTCTGGCATCCTGCTGAGGTGTCGCTGCCAGGGAGGGTGCAGAGAGCAGCATGCGGGGCTGTCACTACTGGGATCACTGGGAACGGCCCCGCGTGCTGGGGCTGTTGCGGTCGCAGCAGGAAGAGCTGTTAGTGTACCACCTCTGCCTCAGTGCCTGTGAAAGGACCGACGAGGACAGACTCCACCTGCCTTACTCCAGATCAGCACCCAGGCAGCTGCACCAGGGACAGGGCAGCACATCCACCCAGCACTGACCCTGCCCTGCCAGACCCCGCAGAGACAGCCGCGGAGCCCCAGGTCATGACTTCCCCTCCAGAGACCGGACCAGACACCCGCTCCAGCGGCTCCCACAGCACCCCAGGCTCTACTCCTGCAACAGCACCGAGCCCGGCCCCGGCTCTGCAGGCAGGTGCTGTGCAAGCTCCTCGTCACCCCCGAGTCCTCCCAAGGTCATGTTTAACAGCCCTGCCCGGAGCCCCCAGCCCTCCCACGCGGCTGCACGGAGTCAAGCCCTCACCTCAAAGGATCGGGGAGCGTCCGCTTTCGCTTGGCTGGCAATGCCCATGGGACAAGCAGAGCCGTCCTCTCGCAGAGGCCAGACGTTACTGATTTACCAGGGGTGGCTGCAGCTGCAGCTGGAACGCAGGGTCGATGGTTGCAAGCACTGTGGAAGGCACGGTAGCCCCTGCAGCGGGGACGGGGAGCAGGAGGGACTGTGCTGCTCTGCCCCCACTGTGGGGCCTGAGCTCGGTGCCCCGCGTTGGGTGCAGGCAGTCTGGGGCTCCCACAGGCCGACTTCCCACCGAGCCGGAGCTGGTCCTTGGTGTCCTGCCAGCTCCGTGCCCAGTGCTGCCAGGCAGGGCCCTGCCCAGAGCCAGGGCTCCACGATGCCAGAGCCGTCCTCGTTGCTTATCTGGCCACAAGCAGGTCAGCTGGCCCCGCTGCTTGCCATGGCTCCGTCCCAGCCCCACGTGACAGGTAGCACAAAGCAGTCTGTTCCAGCCCAACCTTGTCCTTTGCCGCCACTGCCCATGTCCTCCAGAACCAACCCACGCGGGCAGGAGCACGACTGTGCTCACTGTGCCCCTGGACTGAGTGTCAGGACGCAAAGCTAACGAGGAGAGGGAGAGGGAGCAGTGCTCATTGATCAGCCTGCGTGCGGCCACAGTGTCCTACAGCGCCTGATGGGTAATTCTCCTGCCAATTGATTTTCCCTCTCCCCGCTTGCCAGGGTTAGTGGGCCACTGGGGATATGCAGATGATTAAAGGGCAAGTCCCGCAACGCACCGCTCTCAGGAGCAAACCCGCTGCAGCAGTGCTTGGCTTTCCCAGGGTGATGGCAGAGTGGTGCTGACCCCAGTAAGGGGCAGCGGGATAAGAAGCAGCATCCTATGCCCACATAGTGCAGGTCCGGGAACACCAGGGCTCATCCATGTCCCTGAGTGTCCAGAAAAGGGGCAGGGGCACCCCTGAACTCCCCCAGCATGAGGGGGCAGCTGCAGTTCCTGGCTGGTGGCAATCTGTAGGGAATCCTGTCTGCAGAGTTCTGGGGCAACAGTCTTTGGCACAGGGCTCCCAAGAGTTGTCCTTAATAGTCGTCCTGCAGCCCCACAGCCCTTCACCATCTGCCTACGTCCACTGAGCACCGCTGCAGGAGAGGAACCCAGTGCTTGGCGACCAGCAAGCGCAGTGCCGCAAAACCGCAGGAGCCAATTCCCCACTGACCCAGACCTGGGGCAGCCCTGCTCAGCCAAAGCAAGGACTTTCTGCTCACTCCTGCCACTGTCCCAGCTGGAGATGACTCTTCAGGTCAACAGGACAAATGGTGGTAATCCCTGCCCCAAAACATGTACGCTTCCTGAGGGTCACAGCCTTGCGTGGACTCCCAGCTGCCTATCTCCTGCAGGGTCGTGCATCCCCCGCTCCAGGACACGGCTGCACCGCCTGACCCATCCCTGCCCCACCACTCTGTGGGGCACGCAGGACTTGCAGGAAGGAGCCAGACCCCTCGGAGGTGGCCTGATGGGCCACAGAGCTCCCTGCCAGCCTGCGCAGGGCAGAGCAAGAGACAACAGCGCCAGCCAGGCCCTCCAGCCCCCATGGTGGAGGAGCAGCCCCCACTGGCTGGTCCCAGCCAGGAGGAAGGAGCACAGGCCAGCAAACCCTCTCTCTGTCCCCGCGGTCCCCACATGGGGTCCAACGCTCTCTGGTGCCAGGCACCGGCCACACAGCCCTGAGGGTGGCTTGGGGCAGCACGGCCACTGCCAGGCTCAGCCCTGCCCGCTGCCTGGCCACGTACCCCCTTCCCTTGGCAAGCTGGGCGGGCAGGACAGTGGTCTGGCGGGCAGGACAGTACATGCATGCTGAGGCTGCATGACACAGGCGTTTCTGCACCAATGTTGGGACATAGTGGTTTGGTCCTTGCCCCCAACCCTGCGCACTTATGTCCACCCCTGGGCTGGACGTGCAGACACATGAGCAGCCCACGCTGCCAGCTGGCCCGGGGAGCTGGCCCAGGTTAAAACGAGGCCCATTTTGTCCTGATGGCTTTTAGCAAGAGCAGCTCACAGCTCTCACTGTTCCTGTAAAGCAGAAGTGGCAATGAACAACACCACAAGAGCAGGAATGAGGGGCTGGGGTGGAAAGTCAGTAATCCAGCCCTATCAGCCTGCACAAACAGCTGTGGCCATATGTGTCGCCTCTTAAATCCAGGTTTCTGTCCCACACCCACCTTCCCAGGGTATCCTGCGTGCATTCTGGCTGCTTCCCCACCCTCTCTGAGCCCGCCAGCTCCTCATCTTGCCCAGAACAGCTAACTCTCAGGCAGTTCTGGGTTTGTAGCAACCCAGCCTCAATCCTTGGCCTCTGCGCATCTTTGACTGCTCCTCAGGAGAACATCTCTGTGGGGAGCTCCAGGGTCCCGCAGCACCAGCAAGATGCAAGTGGCTGCCCTGCCCACGGTCAGCACCACTGGGACACTGCCCATGTGGGGACAGTCCCTCCTCAAGGCTCCCAGCCTGGGTTCACTCCAGTGCCAATCCAGAGTGAAGAAACACTTCCCAGACATCCCCTTTCCCTCTCCGACTGACCCATGTCTCAGCTCTCCCCAAGCTCTTCTCCATCAGACACGGGGCAAGTCCCTGTTGGTTCCTGTCCCACAGCCCCCTGCCGTATCTGTCCCAGTTCCCGACAAAGCATCCCATGACTGCAGTCCCTCCTCCCAGGCTGTCTTCACCTTTCCCTGTGCAGCACACGCTCTGAGTCAGCTCCACGGGCCACACAGCACCCCAGCCTGTCCCCACCAGACCACCCCTCAGGGTGCAGCTGGCTAAAGGGAGGAACAGAACCTGGGGAAGGGCAGAGTTGGCTGAAGACTTTGGAGTCTGCAGGACCTATTCCCCTGCGACACAGCTGGGATCCATGGGCTCCGTGTGCTGAGAGGGCACCTCACAGCAGCTGGCACCACTAATGCAGGGCTCCAGGGATGTGGTGACTGCCGCTCTAGTGAGAAGGGTGTCCCCAGAGCCCCCCCACCACGCAGGGCCTGCCCCAAGCCTGTCCCAACAGGGGTGTCTGCAAATGGCAGGTCCTTCACTGCCGGGCATGGAGACTCAGGCAGGGACCGCATACAGCCAGTCCAGCCCCGGGCTCCGAGAGCTGCCCATGCAGCCTCTCCCACCCCGGGAACGTGTCTCTGGTGTGGGAGCCAGGGGATGGCTGCAATGAGAACAGCCTCACCGGGAGGCACCAGGTATCCCGGGGGCTTTGCACACTCCCCCCGCAGTACCTCTGAGCACAAGCAGTGCGTAGCCATAGGAACATCACTTAACACAGTCACCTTGGTAACCACAGCTACACGCTCTCATGCGGCACGTGCGAGGCCCTGTGCACCCCAGTCGGGGTCCCCAGTCCTGCACCCACGTTGCAGCCTGCTGCCTGCCCAGTCAGCAGGTCACACTGCCACATGGGACCAGCGGGGACAGGGACGGACCTCTCCTCATTGCCGGCACCGCACCATCCACAGCACCACGACAGCAGTTGGAAATTACCACCAAGACCAGAGCAGGGAATCAGACCCTTCCAGAGTCCTGTGGACCAGCCTGCAGGCGTGCACCAGATGGACTGGCATCTCCTCCCGTCCCACAAGTCACTGAGCCCCCATCAGCTCCTCATGTGGAGCCAGAGCCTAAGGACCCCCCACACACACACTCCCAGCCCATTGAGCAGGCGTGGGTCAGACACACATGAGGACACAGCCAGGACGAGCAAGACCCTAGAGCCTGCCCCACCGTGGACCCGCTGGCAGAAAGCACATCTGCTCCCTCCATCTCCCCACACCACTGCTGGGCACAACTGCAGGTAAGCACAGCCCAGGAAGGTGGCACAGCCCAAGGACAAGTAAATCCAAGCATTAGGTTCCCACACCTCCCACCATCATCTCAGCAAGCACCTCTGTGTCCCTGCACGATGGGCAGCAGGCACAGACCCACGCCAGCACAGCCAGGTGAACACCCAGCCCCTCGATGTGGGGGGGACGCCATGGTCCAGGCTGACCCAGCTTGCCATCCCGCACAGCCGTAGGGCTACACAGACATCAGGACGGCCCTGCTGCAATCCTGCGCCATTCCTCCACCCTCCCAGCTCCAGCTTAGGAGGAGCACAACACAGCAAGAAGCAAGAAACCCAAGGACCTCCAGGAACTATGCAATCCACAAAGCAACCTGGACAGCCCCGCTGCTGCCAGGACTACTGCCCCCTCACTGCTGCCACCAGCAAGGCCCCGTCACCACCCTCTCGCTCAGTCCCTGCACCACCTCAGCACCCCAACTTTGTAGGTTCCCGGCCTCCCCGCCAAGGCCCCCCAGGCTCCAGCAGCAGAGCACAGGGTCCAGGGCTGCCAGTGCTGACGCCATGTCATAGGAGTGTGTACCTGATCTGTCCCCAGGGACTCGGTGCTGCCCGGTGCAGACACTATCCAGAGCTGGCATTGGGGTGGCTGCCACCCCAGAAAAACATCCTGCCGCTGCAGAAGCCCAGAGCGCCCACTGACCAGCCAGCCTCAACACACTGCTCAGCTTCTCCCGCTTAGCCCTTAGGTAATAGGATAAGGCCACCTCCATCTGTTTGTCTGGGACTGAGACGTTAATCACCTCTCGGGCATCCCTCCCCTCCCGGCACCACTGCCTCCAGCCCTGTCCCACCTTGCAGAGACAGTGCAGGACAGAGCTGCTGCACCGGCAGGAGTCAGGGAAGAGGTTCTAGGCAGCAGCTGGCTGGGCAGCCATAGTGGGGACAGAGCAGAGCAGGACTGAGCCAGGCTCCTGACACGGCCACAGCCTCCCACGGGTGCTGAGAGGCCCTTCCGTGTCCCACAGACTTGGGCTCCTGCCGGAGCAGGGAAGGACGGTCCTTCCTCTTCAGGAACAAAGGGAACAAAGCCCTGCAACAGGGATTGCCTTCACCAAGCCCAGCTCCGTGGGGCCCCACTCCCACTGGGATCTGCTGTTCTGCTGCAGAACGAAGAGGACCAGGTCAGAGCACTGTCTTCTGTGCAGTGGTCTGCTGCAAGTGTTCAGAAATTATGCTGCCACAGCAATCAGATTCGGGCCCTGCAAGTCATGGATGTGCTCTGGGACCAGGCAAGGCTGACTTCATTGAGCACACAAGCCAGTAGAATAGCTTGGATAAATACCCACATCTCAGTACAAACACAATTCATCCCCACCGCACATATTCCAAGACTGCACCTGCCCTGCATTGGCAGCCAGTGCTTCAACCACTGGCACAGCCCTGCAGCCCTGCAGGGAAGCACTCCGGGCAGCACAGCAGCTCCCCAGCCCTCAGCCGCCTGGCACAGCACGGCACGGCGAGGCGATGCCCCTGTACGGAAACACACAGCGCAGCCCACGCTGCGCAGCCCACGCAGCGCAGCCAGCCCCTGCACGGAAACACGCAGTGCAGCCCACACAGCTCAGCCCACACAGCGCAGACAGACCTGCACGGGCAGCCTGAGTTATCTGCAGGATTTACAAGGTGAAGTGGCAACACGTTTCAGGGGTCCCGGAATGAAGCTGCAGGCTCTGAAAAGAGCCCGCTGAAGCCAGAAAAAGCACACACTATTCTTGTGCATTAGCATTTTATGTTTCTTTTGTTCCATCTTCTGGTTTCCAAGCCTTCGCTCTGAAGTTTGACATGCGCTGCTTGCTGCACACCGCAGCTCAGCCTCCCTAGTGCACGGGGAGAAGGGGCTGGCTGAGGCTGGGACGTTCTGAGTTCCACCAAAGTGTCCGTACGGTGTGCACACGCACGGGGGTCCCTCGCTTCTCAGCTCGTCCCTGCCCTGGGGTGAGACATGGTAAATGTCTGCAGCAAATGGGGTTGGCAGGTCACAGCCAGGGGACGGGGGCAGAAGCCAGAGTCCTGCTGCCCTGCAAGTCCTGCACTGTTTAGAATCATAGAATTGTTGAGGTTGGAAGGGACCTTTAAGATCATCAAGCCCAACCATTAACCTAACCTGAAAAAAACACTTCTAAACCATATCCCCAAGTACCACACCTACCCTTTTTTTAAACACCTCCAGGGATGGCGACTCTACCACCTCCCTGGGCAGCCTATTCCAATGCTGGATAACCCTTTCAGTGAAAAATTTTTTCCTAATATCCAATCTAAACCTCGCCTGGCTTAACTTGAACCCATTTCCTCTCATCCTATCACTTGTCACTAGGCCAGTCCTCATCTCTCTACAACCTCCTTTTGGGTACTTGTAGAGAGTGATAAGGTCTCCCCGCACCAGTGCATGGCGAGCAGTAGGTGGGGACACACCCTCAGGGACACACTCCAGGTGTGCACACCTGGAGCCAGAACAGCATCAGCCGGACACTCCATTGGCAGGAACTGGCCAGTACTGAGCCAGGCAGGGGCTGGGGACCACGCTGGGCACCAAGAACCCCCTGTGGAGAAGGAAGAGGGAGGCTGCTCAGAGGAACACGCGGAGGCCAGGGCAGTGTACAACACAGGGCAGGAGACTGGGCATAGCACCAAGAAAAACATAAGGCAGGTAGGGGCCAGAGCAGCCCCAGATCATGGGCAGACATTCGTCATTCGCCATCTCCCACTCCCATGGGACATCTCTCCCCTACCTTTCCCCAGCTCAAGCTGCTTCTCCACCAGCTGTGGGCTTCCCCACTCCCCTCTCCCATGTTTTCGCTCATGCTTCCCTGTCCCCAGTGTAGCTCTTGCTGCCCTTTTCTCCCCCTGTGCCAGGCTCTGGCCCTCCCACAGCCACAGCAAGCAGCATCCTTCCCTGCCCACACCCATTTGGTGCCCTGGGAGGATGCACAAGCTGCCCCTGCCCTCAGCCCAGCAACCTGGGGTAGGGGTACCCACCATTGCTTTGATTCCCTCTGTGGGACATGAGCTCTGGCACCCACCAGCAATGGTGCTGCAGGTTCACTGTGCACATCTGGAGCTGGCTGGCCTCACGCCATGGCCCTGCAACTCCCCTTGTGCCAGCCTGACAGCAGCCACAGCACCAAAAAGCACCAAAAGCCTAAACGACTCAGTGCGGCCAAAGAAAATGCTTTTCACAACGTGCTGCACATTTGCACCCAGCTGCCGTCAATACCTTGCCCTGGTCTGTAGAGCAGAGTGCATGCAGCACCCGGTCCGTGAGCACAGCCATGGGGTGACATGATCACCAGCCACACCAGCACTGAGTGTGGGCGGCACTTGCAAAGGGTCCGGTATTCTCAGGGCAGGAAAAAGCCCCATTGCACGAAGCAGAATCTGAGCAGCCAGGGCTGGAAGAAGCATCCACGCCAGCATGATGTCCAGGAACCCTCCTGTCCTCTGAGACCAGTGGTACTTGTCCCAGACACAGATCCTGGATCCCACCTGGATGGGCCTGGGGGAAACCCATCAGAGAGGGTACCCTGGGTCCCAGCTGGACAGACCCAGGCTGACCTGGTTCCCCAGTCTCCCCCAAGACGTTTCCTCTTGATGTCTCCTTAAAGCACATCATGTAGTAATGACCTACCCCTGACTCATAACTGCTTCTGCATCGCCTGCAGCCTGCCTGAATGCATCCTGTCCCCTCCAGCTTGAGCCCTGCCGCCCTTTGCCAGCCCTCACAAGCCCCGTTTCTGCCCTCAGCTCTCCACGCAGTTTCCCCTGAGCACCACAGCCAGGTCCCTGTCCCCACTGCTCCAGACAGGCCATCCCCTCCTGGAAAAAGGCTCTCACCAGCCTGAGCCCTCTCCCCACCAACCCCCTTCAGGAGGCCAGGGCATTTCTGAAGGCAGAAAGGGATGGACAGAACAATGCTTACCTGAAATGACTGTCACGGGCACGGGGTCACAGAACTCCCTCTTCATCAACCTGCAGACAGAGAGCAAGGACAGCATCAGTGCAGTGCACTGCATGCATGGCCCCCGAGCACGCTGCACCCATGTAGACATCAGGTTCTGCCTTGGGACAGCATGGAAGTGCGGAACCTGCAGGGCTGGGAACAAGAGCATCCCCAGAGCAAACCTCCTACAGGGCACCACGGAGAGATGCAAAGGACAAGAAACAGGCAACCAGGGCCCAGCTGCACCCGCCTCCAGAAGACGACAGGGCAAGTGGCCCAGGCTAAATTCAGGAACGGCTACAGGCAGCCAGGAAAAGAGAAAAGGGTATCCATAATGCCTCTTATGTGCTGGAGATGTGCATGCTCTCTCTCCTCGCTTCTCATTAAAGATCCTTTCTGGGTGAGTGGCTGAAATGGCTGCTCTGTTGTAGAAAATTAAAAATGTATGACTTGGGATTTCTTGGAGCACGCCTGTTGTGCTGCAGCTGGTGTCAGCAAGTGCAAGGTGCTGCGGGGGGAAGGGGCCGCCGCAAGGAGCCTGTTTTCGCAGAGAGGTCACGGTGTGCCACATGGGCAGCTGTGGTGCCACCAGGCTTTAAACATTTTGCAAGACATACTCCAGCCTCCACTGGCAGAAGGCTCACAGACACTGCGATGCACCTGGAAAACTTAGCGGCTATTGTGTGCCTCTCTGTAAAATGACGCTGCTGAGGTCCCAGTGGGGCCGTAGCACGATGCTCCGGACACAGCTGCCACCAGCCCATTGACTCCTCTCTTGAGAAAAGCTCACAGGACACCTGTGCCGTGAAAACATAGGAAACCTACCACAGCTGTTTATGTAGGACCTAAACAAAATAGCACAGGGCATGTGTGTGTCCTGCTTGGACATTTAGTGACCACAGCAAACTGAGTCTCTCTCCCGTCCCTTACCACTGGGAATACTGAGACTGAGCAGGGCAGGCCGTGGGGCAGGGCACTGCCATGCCTGCCAGGACACTGAACCTCGGCAAGCGCAGCCTCGCAGGGCTTCAGGGTAACACCCCTGGGCACAGGGTGCCACAGGCTGGGACACCTACACAGCCTCCTCCCACCCACACACCATCCGAAAACCCTCGCTGCAGCGCACAGCATAGTCCAAAGCCTGGCCAGCGCACAGACCAGCCCCAGCCCTCCCACCCCACCAGGAAGCTTGTTTGCTGCAACTAAGAAGCTCGCATGAGGGGGTGGGTTGTCTGGTGTCGCAGATCAAGAACTCCCCGTCCACCAAAGGCGTCTCTTCCAGCTCATGTTCCCAACTCGCTCCACCGCCTCCAGACAGCCTCAGCCCAGGGATGCGGTGGGTTTGGGCTGGAGCCACGCAGCACGGCTACAACAACATATCACCAAAGGCGGCACAACCCAAACACCCCATCATGCCTGGTGGCCTAGCTCCACACCCTCTGGGCTAACCAAACCACACACGCATGGCAGTCATCTGGAGAATGGGAGCCTTCCCCAGATGCACACCAAGGTCCCAGGCTGCGATGGCAACTGGCACAGCCCCGGCACAGCCCTGGCACAGCCCTGGGGAGCCAAGCTGCATGCCCCCGGCAGCACCTTGTCCTGAGCCAGCCAAGCACCAGCTGCCCTTTCCCACCACCCCCTGGGCACAGGAGGGCTGGGGCAGCACAGGCAGCACTGGGAGCCAAACAGGCAACAGAGCGTGTGGGAAATAGGTGCCTGCACAGCCATCATCCTGGGCACAGCCCCACACTTCTAACGGGTGCGGGACTGGGCACCAGGGCTCCCCGGGAAAATGCAAAACCAAGGGGACACAGAAACAGGAGGCAAGAATGACCGAAGGGCAAGAAAAAACATCAAGAGAAGAGAACGGAAAGAGCACAGATTGCTGCCTTAGAAGGAGGCAAATAAGAAGGGACACAGATAAAAGGCTGTAACATCCTGAGCAGTCTACAGAAAGGAGACGACACTTCTGCTCTTTTCATCTCACAGCATGAGGGCAGTGGAAAGTGTTGTGGGATCTCACACTAAGAAATGGAAACACCTCTCCACATCGCTCGTGACTAAATGGTGTAGCTCGCTGCCACAGGAAGCCCTTGAGGCCCAGAACGGCGCAAGTTCCCAGCCAGATCTAGAGGTTTCTGTAGGTGAGGATACCAACCAAAGTCACCAGCGGCAGCAAATCTGGCGAGGCTGTGCACCCCCTCCTGTGGGCTTTGCTGCAGCCTGCTGATGGCCAGCAGGATCCCCCCTCAGCGCAGGCAGCCGGTCCCCAGCTGGCCCCCAACACCCCGGTGCAGTGCCAGAGGTGGGCCAGGGCAGCGAGACAGTGCCAACGGGTGGCTCTGGACTGCAGAGTGGCTCCCAGCACTGGCAGCAGCCTCGATCAGTCTCCAGGGAGATGGCGTTTCGTCCTGGCTCTCGTCCACACTATCTCCATCCTGCCCTGACCTCCAGAGCAGGTCTAGGCCAGCACGACAATCTCCTGGGCTCCTCCTCAGCTGGGCCTCTCAAGCACCATCTTTTCTGTCCTCAGGTGACAAGGGCCCGGTGGAACGTTGACCATGGGAATAGACATCCAGTAACGTCAAAGCCACCGATCTGCTCGGGAAGCAGCTCAGGAGATAAATTAAATGCTTATAATATGAGCATCTTCTCCCAACCCTGATAACAGGCAAAGGAGATTTATGAGTTTATTATTGGACCTGACAAATTAAACTCTTCACAGAAGAATAAATTATGCAGATGATCTGCAATGTATTTAGACTGCAGCTTGCACAGTGCCAGGATCCAAGCCCTCGCAGTCCCTGAGGATCCTGCTGTCTGTGGAGCCAGAGGGGCCTTGTTCAGACTAGCAGGGATAGCTCCAGGGAGGCTGTTATTCCTCTTGCTCATGAATGGCAATTCTGCCTTTCGCCTTTTGCTTGTCTAAGTCTGGCTCTTTTATCACAAGTGCCCAGATTCCCTGCTCTTCATTCAGCTCCTTCCCTTTCCGGGATAAGAGGCAAGGACTGCAGACTTGCAGTAACAACAGCAGCTGGTCCCCAGCAGTCTGACAAACACAACATGATCAGAAATGACAAGTCAGTAGAAGTAAAACTGTCCCCAAGAAAGAACTGGGAGCTGGGAAGCATCTGGAGACTCCTATCTCAGGAGGGCTGTGGGAATGCCTCTCTGCCCAGAGGGATGTATATGGGGTTAAGACACGGCAGATGGGACACACACAGATGCCTGTGATCAGGGGTCATACAGAGGGGACGTGCCTGTTTCTGCCTCCTGAGGTCTCCTGGAGCCCTTACCCTGCAAAGGGACAATGCCACTTGGTCCCTCTCACAAGCATCATCACAGAGTCCATTCCAGCTGCTCCAGACAAGAAATGCTTTCATGCTTCAATGCCTTGTCAAGCCTTCCCCAGCAATAGGGCAGCCACAAACCTGGGCCAAAGGCTGCAGTGCCATGAGCAGAGACTGCTGCACATCTCTGTGCAAGCCCAAGGTCAGCCACTGCTCTGGCCACACCGCAGTCAAACTGCCACCATCGCACGGCACTGCCTGGCACAGCCTGGTCGGGCACAGCTGCTCCATGCGGCCCCCATGGGCCTGTGGGACTCAGGCTGGAGGGGAGCAGACAGTCAGGGCAAGATCGAGCTTGGCCATCATGTCCCAGCAGGCTCCTGTTGCAGCTCCAGGGACCCTGCAGAGGAGCAGGGGACATCAAGGCAGAGGTACAGCCTGCGGCCCTTGAGGCCCACCACGCGATGTCCTGTATCCCCACGCACGCCGGGAGCTGTAGTCCCTTTCTACCAAGGCCAGGAAACATTACTTCACGCTGTTAAGGACACGGCTGAGCCTCCGCTGAGCCACCTCTGGGCAGGGGAAGGTCCCCCAGGCAGCCCTGCCTGAGGCCAGCTTCCGCCAGCGCTGAACAATAGAGTCCAGGGCTGAGCACTTGTGGGGCCGCAGCTTTTCCTGCCATTCTTTGCACTCCCCTGAGGATGTCTATAAAAAGCAGAAGAATCCAGACCTGGAAGTCTAAACCACTCCTTAAATAAGCCAGGAATGCCAA
>VZSZ01004727.1:2641-17413 GCA_013398815.1 Ibidorhyncha struthersii | reverse complement strand
CGGCCCCGCGGCCCAGCCCCGAGCCCCGACCCACAGACCTGCCCCACAGCCCCGCGGCCCAGCCCCACGCTGCCCCACAGCCCTGCCCCACGCTGCCCCACAGCCCTGCCCCTTGGCATAGCCCGAGCTGTCCCACAGCCGCAGCCAAGGCCCGTGGCCCAGCCCTGTGCCGCCAGTCCAGCCCCAGTGAGCCCACAGCGAAGCCCCGGGGCCAGCCCACTCCACTGACCTCCCGGGCGAGGTACCATCTGCCCCCAGTCCCTGCCGGGGCTACCGGGCTGCCTTTCCCAATGCCGTCCCGGCCGCATGGCCCTGGCAGGGAGCAGAGGAGCCCCAGCCCCACGCTGCCGGGGGGCAGCCAGGCTCCCACGGCCCAGCCCCAGTTACCTGGCGCAGGCCTGTGTGCTCCTGCTCAGGCTGCTCTGGCTCCTGGCGCCCGCGGAGCTGGAGGCTGCAGGAAACCCGCAGTCGCCAGCTCAGCCCCTTTCCTGCCAGGAAGGGGACACCCCTGACCCCACCAAGGCTACCGCCCCGCTCTGTGCCCTGTGTCCTGCCGTGGCCAGGCTGAGGCGGCGGATTGGGACGCACGGACGTCCTGGGTCAGTGCCTGGCCACAGGGTCCTGTGTGCACAGAGGCGTGTGCGTGTGTTTGGGGTGCTGCGGGGTGCTGTGCCTCATAGGGGGTCTGTGTCGTGCACAGCTCTGGGGTCTGCGTCGTGCACAGCTCCAGGGTCTGCGCACATCCGCAGGGGTCAGGATGTGCCTCCGCATCCTATCTGGGGAGCCAGGAAACACCTTGCCGGAGCAGAGATTCTCCCTTCCTGTGGGAGCACCGCTGGCGGGGAGGAAACCCCGCCGCAAGGCCGAAAGCAGAGCACCAGCAGCACTGCCCACAGCAGTGCCGGATGGACGGACAGACAGATGTACAGACAGCACCCTGGCCTGGGGCACTTCCTGGGGCATACAGTCTGCCCCAGCCAGGCGCCAGCAGGATGACCTCAGGCAGGGCCAAGCCAGCAAACACAGGCCCAGGTCACAGTGGTGCGTTACCCCGCAGCAGCACCCTCAGCACAGTTGGGGGGGAAGGAGGGGCCCTGTTCACCCCGGGGGGGCACCCCCTCCCATCCCACTGCCCTCCCTGCTGTGCCCCCTGGCTGCCCAGCCTGGGCCCCGCTCCCCTCAGCAGTCTCCGTGCGCACTGCAGCAGCTGCAGGGCACCGCAGGGTCATGTCTGAGTGGGCTCGGCTGAAAGGAGGTCCAGAGTGCCCTCCACGGCCTGAGCTGCACAGCGACCTGTGCCCTTGAGTGCCGTGTCACCCTCTAGGAACAGGCTGGAGCCTCATCCCAGGCAGCAGCTCTGTCCCTGCTTGACAGTCGTCCCACCTCTGGGCAGTGGGAGTCACGCTGCAGCCGTCACACCCGTCTGGGGCCAGCCGCAGGACAGACAGACCCCTCCAGCTGGCCGCAGGACCTTGCGAGGCTCTTCTCCCCGTCCATGGGACAGCTCTCCAGCATCCCCTGCGACCTGCGCTGGCCATAGCTCCTACATCCCTCCTCCAACCTCCGAGAGGAGCTGCAGCCACCAAGGGATGTCTTCTGCTACTTCCCAGGTCAGCGTTGCCACCAGAGGCTCGGAAATAGCGTCCAGGCTACGTCTTTGCCTTTGGCCCGCATTTGATCATAAGATGTTTAGTTGCAATTCTTTGGGTATTTTTTAGCTTATGGAGGCAAACTTCCTGGATTTCCTTCACAAGCCCAGAGAGCCGAGAACACACTGTTCCTATAAAGCTGACACGTTGCCCCAGTCCTATGACTCCGGGCATCTTCTGAGTACTGTGCTGCTCACACCAGTGCTCACACCAGCAGTTCAGAGCTGGTGCTGTGATATGCTCTGCAGCCCCACAGCGTGAGGAGCAAGTCCCGGCTGCACAGGAGGGAAACAGGTCCTGGGTCGTAGGAATGGGACCAGGCCCTCCACGCAGGGCAATTAAACTGTGAGGGACGGGCCTCGGTGGTGTGGTGTGGAGCAGAACCTCCTCCTTTTGGCCAGCAGCCCCCTGGGAGGGCAGAGTGGGAGACCCTTTCCCAGGTCTCTCTGAGCAGTGGTGGGGCAGCCCACTCCTGAGCTCCTCCGCATCACAGCCCGGGCACAGGGCAGCTCGACATGAGCAGCACCTGACATATTGAATGTGGCAGCTCCCCTTGAGACCAGCCAAGTGTGAAATAGAGCCGGTATGAGCTGGAGAAGAGACATTGCTTGGGGGGGAAGAGCCGAAAGTGTGCTCAGCTTAGGGGATCTCTGCGGCGGTCAGCACGTGTGGTGTGGACAATGAGGAACCCTGTGCCAACTGCCCCGCGACAAGCTCGCAGCTGAATGAGGTGAGCACCTCCGAGCCCGGGCAAGCCCAAGGAATGGGAAGCCATCCCAAACGATGGGAAGCCATCCCTCCTTCTGCCCCTTAGGAAGGTCCCAGTGCAGTCCTGTTGAGTGGACCCATGCTTGTGTCTACGCACAGATGAGGCGCTTATGCAGACAACCCTGAACACCCACAGGGCCATGCCGGTCCTTGCTGAGCCTCAGCCCCCAGGCTGGGTATGGGGTACATGCATGGGTATGATGCCATGTGTGCAAGAGCATAAGGCAGGTCAGTCCCTTGGCGTGCAGTCCAGGGGGTTGAACAAGCCCACAAACAGACCACTCTCGCTCAAGGAGGTGGGAGTCCCAAACAGGGGGCTCTGCAATGGGGCAGGTTGGTGGTGGTGCACCCACCTCTGGGGGATACGGGCACACCAGCACCGGGCAGCAGGGCTGGGGGGTCCCTACCTGGGGCTGGCACGGGGCAGGAGCTG
The DNA here is from genome assembly GCA_013398815.1 of Ibidorhyncha struthersii. Lineage (NCBI taxonomy): Eukaryota > Metazoa > Chordata > Aves > Charadriiformes > Charadriidae > Ibidorhyncha > Ibidorhyncha struthersii. The sequence goes on along the minus strand of VZSZ01004727.1, from coordinate 14,563 downwards.
CAGACAAGGGCTGTGCCTTGGAGCATGGGGCCTCTGTGTGCAGAACGGAGCTCGCTGCCTGCATTGCTTTCTCCAAAGGTCAGAGAACAAGTGCAATGCAAATGCTGGCGAGTGGGAAGCAGCAGGAAGCCGTGTCTTCCAGACAGGAGTGCGGAGCCAGGCGGAGGCAGGGCCCATCTGGTCCCTCCGGTCTGGCAGCCGGGAGGATCATAGAGACTGTGCAGGGCCCCAGGGGAGGCAGGGGAAGGGGCAGAGGCGGAGGGCAGCCTGAGCTGCCCTGCTCTGGCAGAGTTTGCTCCCAGGCAAGCCAGGGCACCCCACAGCACAGGACTGGAAACCCAGTCCAGCAAAGGAGCTGAGGCGACTTCACAGGCACTCATCCTCTGGGTGGTGATGTGCATCCCATGAGGAAGGAGCTCGGATGATGTCTGTCAAAGGCCAGAGGACAAAAGAGCCAGGTGGACCTCAGAGGCTGTGGCGGGGATGCAGGTGGCTCAGCTTCCTGCGCACCATGGAGAAGACACGGCTGCTGTGGCTTCACGTGGGGACGCTACACAGTGCCCAAGGTACGTGTCTCACTGCAGGGAAGCAGAGGCAGGTGGTACCTCCGAATCTCACACTCAGTGCATGAGCTGTGCTCCATCCGGAGCAGGGAACTTCCTTCCCCATGTCCAGACTTTCGTAAGTGCGCTTTGCTGAGATCCTGCAGGCCCTGACAGGGGCAAGTAACGGGGCAGCAGGGCTCAGCATCAGAGGGACAGCTCAGCTCCCCCTCCTCCTTTGAGCCTCCCAACTTCACACTTGCTCTTTCCATCACTACGTGGCCTAAGGCACAGCATGGGATGGTGGGGAGGTGGGAGGCTGGCTGAAGCCCCCTCTGTTGCTGTCCTTTGGAGGGAAGGCGGTGGCAGCAGAGGCTGCTCCCACGCTCCGGTGCAGTGCACAGTGAGAGAGAACAGCACATGAAAGCAGAGGGGCCAGGCTGGTGCCAGCCAGGGTCAGAGCCAGGCTGGCAATGGCTGTGGGGCCGGCAGCATGCCCAGCGCTCCCGGCACCACAGAGGGGATCATGCCTGGCCATGACAGCTCCTTTAGCCTCCACCTCAGTCCAGTCTCCAGGAAGTCCAGGACATGGGCAGGGAACTTCTTGGGCAGCTCTGGAAGAGGCTTTCACTCTGGCACTGGTTATGTATGCCCCATCCCTGGAAGTGTTCAAGTTCAGGTTGGATGGGGCTTTGAGCAACCTGATCTAGTGAAAGATGTCCCTGCCCATGGCAGAGGGGGTTGGACCAGACAATCTTTACAGATTCCTTCCAACCCAAACCTCTCTATGATTCCATGTGCCAGCAAAATGCCTCTCACCATATAGTGACACCACTTCTCCTGAGGCATTCTGAGTGCTCAAGGGACTGGTTCCAAGGAGAGGAGCAATCGGCTCCAGCTGAGCACAGGCAAGGACAGGGCTAATGCCATGGGGAGAGTGTGCCGACAAGCCTGTGCACTGGGCAGCACTCCAGCCATGGGTTTACTACTGCTCTCTGCAGCCCTTGGTGAGGGTCATTCCTGCTGAACTCAATGCTCAGAGCTTTGTTAGAGTCACACTGCTGAAAGCTCTGGCTGGAGATGATGCATCTCCCACCACCTGTGATGATACAAAAACATCACCATGTGGCTCCTCAGCAGCACTGGCTACCTCAGCAAAGCCTCAGGTCTCTGCTGGGCTCCGAGTCCCACAGACCGACGAGCCAAATTCAAGGTCTGGGTCCTTCTCTGCAGGGCGCAGCATGTCCCCAAACAGCACAAGGAGCCTGAAGCTCTGGGCTAAGGCCACGACTGACCACGTTGCTCCTCAGGCACAGTGACGCTGTCCCCAGCCAGAGTGAGACATGCCAGTTCAGGGACAGCTTGCTGCGAGCTCGCCAGGCTGCCCTCCTAGCCTCACTGCCTCCTGCTCTGGGCACCGCCGCTCCCCACTGGGCCACCTCTCCAACCATGGGTACAGAGCAGCCCACATGCTGACAGACGGCATACAGCCTTTATCACCAGCATTGCCCTTCCCACGGTGAGTGCCCAGCGGCTGCGCTTGCCCACCAGCACTGCTTTTGTTGCATTTGGGGTCTGTTTGGACCCAGCATCCCTGGGCTGCATTCTGCCTCTGCACTGAGTCCTAGAATAAACTGGATATTTTCTGGGATTCCTTCACTGTGCCGTGTCCCATATGCTGGATCCCATGCTTTCCCCTTCACACCCATTGCTGGATGTTTGGTACAAAGCTGGTGGTCCAACAACAGCTCTAAAAGGTGGACAAATGCAGGACAAGGTCTTGTGTTTTCCAGCTCTTGGTGACAGCAGAAGGTGCAGCTGTCTCTTTTCCCTGAGCTCATGGTGTAGGAGCAGCTGCTGTGGGACTCAGAAATGTCAGATCTTCCTAGCTGACACAGATAAGCCTTGGGCTCTGCCAGCAGCAGCCTCTGAGCATGCCGTTAAGGGCACCCCATGCTCAGCCCTCTGCTTCCTGCAGCAGAGGCTTTGATGAGTGCATGTACAACTGTGCATCTGCCCGATTTGGGCTGTATCTACCTGGGCAGACAGCGCAGGCATACGGTGAGGGGGAGTGAGGTGGCAGTCCTAGGCCACTGGCTGCAGCCCATGCTTTCTCAAGAACTATGTCATGCAGCACCACTGTGTCATAGTTGCATGTAAGGCGTCCGGTATCTTACCACGTTTCCTGCCCTCGCCACTTATGCTGTGCTGGGAGGTGAGTCCAGAACATCACCACCTACAGCACAACTTTCGGCAGCACTATCCTGCTCCAGAAACCTCCTGTGCTGAGTTTGGATACAGTCCCTGTACAGTCCTGCTTCTAAAGAGTCTCTGGCTAACACAGTGAAAATGCCTCTTCTGTACCCATGTCCTGTGTCACCAGCTCCTTGTCTAGCTCATCATGCTGCATGGCAAACACCTTGTCTCCTGAGCACCTGGCTGTGTTGCAGTGGGCTGCTCTCAGCACCCACCTATTGAAGCCTTGGCATGTGCCTCAGATAACCCTCAACACAAAACAAACCTTAGTGCAAGAGTTAAGAATGATTTTACAAGGATGCAACCATCAACAATGCTGTGCCTAGGATCAGGCAGGTAGGCGACATTAAAAGCTTTACTTGCAGCTCCTGCGCTGTAAGGCCAAGTTATCTCTCTCCCTCTAACCAGATCACATCCACCAGGATGCTGATACAGCCTTTGGCCACGGTCCTTACTCCAAACCTCTACCCTAGCTTGCGTTTTCCTGTAATTTGCTTTGGTGCTAGAGACACCTTGGCAGACTGAACTCTCTCTTGGCCTCTTGTCAGGGTCACACTTTGACTCTTTCTCTGAATGCCAATCTTGGTGCTTCTCCCAAGAACTGCAGACCACCTTACCAAGTGTGCAGAAATGCTGCAGGCCCCTGAGCATGGCGACATGCCACTGTCTTCTGCCCAGACTCTATGTGGAGCCTCTCAGCTTCCCTGGTGCTTCATGAAGTACAGTCAACCTCACATGGTAGAAGACGTTGTCCCACCCCACTGAGCATGGCCCAGCTCTTTCCATGCTCAGTCTTCTGAGCCCGTTTCGCATACAAACATATTTTCAAAGTATTCTCTCTACCGGCTTGCAAAGAACCCTGAATGCAAATCCTGACCACATTTACAGCAACAAACAACTGCATCTCCTCTGGGGTGGCACCGCCAGCACCAAGGTGAACCATTTGTGTACTCCCAGGGTTCACAAACAAGCCAAACTTTTGCTGTCCCCACTGGGAAGACAGATGCTGGTCTCCCAGACCAGAACAGCCAGCTTCTCGGCCTTCAGACTGGGGCCACACGGAACTGAGCCCTGTCTCCGCGCTGCCCACAGTCAGTGGTGGACCCTCACAGCAGCACCCCCACTGCCTGCTGCAAACCAGCAAGTCTGGGCTGGGGCTCAGCCTGAATGAAGCACAGACACTTGGTGCCTGCCCGTGGTCCTTCTGCAGGTGGCTCCAGGCCCTCTTGGTCACTCCGAGGCTGGGTGTGTTACTATGCCCTGTATGGACAGCAAGGCACACTGACCTTCTGCAGCCAGGCCACCAGCCAGCCTAAGCGCCATCTGCACTTGACTCTGCATCGTATCTGAAAAGTTGTGGTAGTCAGGCGAAGTCCCCAGTGACTGGAAAAAAGGAAACATCATGCCCATTTTTAAAAAGGATTAAAAAGGAGGACCCTCAGAACTACTGATCAGTCAGCGTCACCTCCGAGCCTGGTAAGATCGTGGAGCAGATCCTCCTGGAAGTTGTAGTGAAACATAGGGAAGACAGGGAGGTGATTAGAGACAGCAAACATGGCTTCACCAAAGGCAAATCATGCCTGACCAATCTAATGGCCTTTTACAATGGAGTAACTGCATCATTTGACAAGGGATGAGCTATGACATCATCTACCTAGACTTCTGTAAGGCCTTTGATATGGTCCCTCACAACAGTCTTGCCACTCAGTCGGAGAGATACGGGTTTGACAGATGGACTGTTAGATGGATAAGGAATTGGCTGGATGGCCATGTCCAAAGAGTTACAGTCAATGGCCAGCAGGTCAAGGGAGGTGATTCGGCCCCTCTGTTCTGCTCTCACGAGCCAGCAAATCCTCCTGGAGGCAGGCTTGCAAATGGAAACCACCTGCCCTCGGACGGGGAAGCTTGTAGGGAGAGAGCTGGGCAGAGCGAGACGGACTGTCTGGGGATGGAGTGGGGAGACAAGGAGGCTGGCAGAGGAGGATGGGGGCAGACCTGGATGTGTCGGACACACTCCCTGCCCTGCAACAGGAACGAGCGCTTGCTGCCTGCCTCCCCGGGGTTCTGCTGGCAGCACCTGCCCCTTCCCGCTGCTTAATCACCATTCTCTATGATAATGAGGCAACAGCTCCTTAAGGGAAACATGCCGGCTAATTAAGCTCTTAATTTGGTGACACTGCACATTTCCAGAGGCTGCCTCTGTGCCTGCCTGCCTGCAAAGACATCCCGTCCCAGCCTGGCCATGGCACAGCCCTCTGCCTTTGTGTCATGGCCCTGCTAGAGCCACAGGCCCCCACTGCCCCAGGCTCTCTCTCGCTGCAGGGGGTGGTGAAAAGCAGCCACCTCCACAGCCCCCCACCTCAGCCATCACGATGCTCGAGAGCGGGATGCACCGCCTGTGGAGAGTGGACACACAGGGCCATGTGCATGCGTGCACGGGGAGGGCTCAACTGGGCTGCGCACACACACACACGGGCAATGCTCACCACAGGCAGTACACACACACACAGAGTGCTCACCACAGGCTGTGCACGCACATGGGCAGCATGCACCACGTGCCGCATGCAGTTGTGGACACTGCTTGCTTGGACAGTGTGTCTTTTCACTGTTCACCCAGTATGCATGTCACTGGTTCATGTTAAGCCTTGCTCTGCTTGGCAAGGATGGGCTGATGTCTCTGGTCTGTGTCACATCAGCCTCAGGGCTGTGGTGGTGGGGGCCAGGTGAGGGAAGAAGCGGCTGGCCAGCAGAGCATGGGTCAGTGCCACCACATACTGGGAGGGCTGCCTGCAACTGGTGAGAAGAGGCAGCAGCTTCAGACCTGATGCAGCTAGTCTGTCACTTTGCAGCAGGTCTGTGGGAATGATAGGAGTGCTGAGGTCTACGGGCTGAGCTGGTGGGGGTCTCTGCCCCCTCTGATGGCAGGTTAACGGTGCAGGGTTCACTGCACCCCACGAGGGCTCTGTGCAGGCAGCGCTCTCAGCCTGTCCCTCTTGGCTCTCTGGAAGGAGTACTTTGGATGGTATATGCATGGATCACAGCAGAGGTTTCCACTCCCGGGTCCTAGCTCTGTCACACTTGGCCATGGCAGAAGGGCCTCCTGCTCCCTTTGGATCCGTGAACCTGAATGCAGTGAGGCTGGGGAGGCACCGTCTCTGCCACCTGGCACTGATGGTGGCAGGAGCCTGCAGCTGGGGATTCTGCAGGGACTGGTTTTGGCCAGGATAACGGTCGTTTATCACCTCTGTGGTGCACCAAAGCACTCTGTCTCACTCACTGGTGCGGGCTGGAAGAAGCCAGCAGGCAGACAAGGGGCTGCACGTGAGCCAGCAGCTCTGCCAACTAAGGGACCTTGGGTGCCCACCTGCGTGTCAGTGTGGCACAGCATGGCATGGCCCGGTGTGTCCATGCTGTGCAGGCGTCCCACGGCCATCATGGGGGACACCAGGCTTAGGGAGTGGTGCTCTGCCACCACGTCCTCCGTGAGCACGCAGGGCCAAGTAGGGCACAGCTGCTGCCTGGAGCACGGGCAGTTGGGGACCTCGTGGCAGAACAGGAGGCACTGCATGCTGTGGGACAATGTCCCAGTCACAGCTGGGCTGTGGGGTATGAGAGTCCCCGCTGCCGTGGTGGGTCAGGGACTACACGCGTACTGTGTGGCAGCACGTGTGGGGCCTCTGGAGCAGGAGCAGTTGGTAACTCCGCTTGTGTCCTGACAGAAGGAAGGTTGCTGCCCCTGCCCACAGCAGAGCCCGGCCCCGGAGAGGGATGGGACCTGCTGCACAAAGCTGACAGCAGCCTCTCCCTTCCCAGCAGCGTGCTAATTAGTGAGGTGCTAAGCCCTGAATATTATTCATTGCTGTGATTACACATTCAGATAAGCATGAGTCGTGCAGTTATTGCCATGTGATTACAGCTCACTCTGGGATTAATCAGGTACCTCTCTCCCTCAAAAACCCTGCAAGTCAGTCACAGGGATCTGCCGGAGTAGCCGGTGGGTGGGGAGGGAGCTGCCAGGATGGTGACAGAGATGGACAGAGGTGGGGATAGGTGTGGGGACCGTGATGGTGACAGGAATGGAAACAGTGATCAGGATGGGGACAGGAATGGTGCTGAGGTGGGGATGGCAATGGGACTGGGAATAGGTCTTGGGCTGGGGACAGGGATAGAGACGGTAATTTCAGAAAGGGCAGGTGAGCGGGGCAGGGAGGTAGATAAACCAGAGGAGGCCAAGCACAGTTTGGCGGCAGCGGGTGATTTCACAGGGACATATTAACACAGCAGGCTGCTATGAGACCGCAGCAGGATTTGCTCAGCCCACCTGCTAGTGCTCAGTTTGGGGCACAGCTCTGCAACTCTGGGGCTCCCAGAGCAGGGCAAGCACCTTTCCTGGATGTGGAGGAGCTCTTCCAAGCCAGCAGAGAGTGACCCTCTGCAGAGCGCACCAGAGAGAGCAGTTATCCCACAGCCAAGGGAGGAGCATGCAGTGGGTACTTAGGGCATGCAGGATCTTCGGCATCCGAGGGGGGCCGAGGACACTGCCCGCTGGAGCACGCTGCCAAGGGGCAGCAGGGCACAAGGCAGGCAGCTGGGTAGTGGGCATGGCTCATGCCAGAAGATGAGCCGTTGCCCCAAACCTCAGTGGGGCAAAGTTGCTGCCTTACATCTGTACACCTGTCAAGGGAGGGTGTAACTGCTGCTGTTGTAAGCCCAGAGAACCAAAGCTCTTCTGGGCAGCAGGGCAAGGGCCACAGCTGCCCACTTCACGGGAGCAGCCATGGAGAGGATGTGTGCAAGGGAGGTACTCAATTTCCCCAAGAAACAGACTGCGGAAAAGGGGCAACATGTCACAGCATTGCTGAACATGATGTAACTGCCCAAGATCCGCTTGGACTGAGCTCCAGGGACAGCGTGCGCTCTGGAGTCTCCTGTACAGCCATCAGATTGCATCTGGGCACAGTGTTCCCCTCCTCACCATCTCTGGTGTAGGCACATCCTGGCATGCTCACATGGATACTGAGTACAAAGGAGATGCAGACGGGGCACACAGCCAAGCCTGCCTGCCTGGCTTCCTCATCCAGCAGCACCAGGCAATCGTACCTCCCCCAGTCTCTGCCACGACTAAAGCTCTACATGGCACCCGCTTCCAGTAAGACACAGGCAGACCCATGGCACCACCAGGCAGAGCAGCCAGTGAGTGCACCCCTGTGCCACGGCACCATCCTGGGCACAGGCTGTGGCACATGAACCCATGAAACAGTTGGTAACACAACCCTAATGTGCAGCACTCACAGACAGAGCAGGACCTGAGCCCGAGGCACCAGGAGCGCACACTGTGCACTCACCCAGTCCAACCCTGGCATCATGACACAGTGACAATGTTATGATACCCACAAAGCATGCGCTGCCACAGCCAGCTCACACCGGTCTTGGTTGTCCCCATCCCCATGAACTGGTTCCTCAGAAACTACTCTGGTAACTGCAGGGTCCCATCCTCGTCTCACGTACAGTCTGTTACATGGCCCAAAAACCTGGTTGTTATCACTCTTGTCAGCGTACTTCACCTTTGGCACCAAGGGCATTTGTTCAGCAATAAAGCTTACAGGCAAGGCTCCCCCAGGGCAGTCGTGCCCATTTTTCTGGGAGCTGAGGTCACGCCACGCTACATCGCTGCCTGCTCCAGGCACAAGCACATCTATAAACTGCCTTTGCAGTAATGGCCAGTGAAAAGCAGGAACATGAAGACAAACCCACACCCTGGCAAAGTCGTACAGTGCTGCCCTGCACAGAGAGCCACCCCCATGGCAGGCACAAAGGCACAAGCCACACACAGTGGTCACGTCACCCAGCTCCTGGCCAGTGGGCCTCAGCCACCACAGAGGGTGGCACAGGACTAGTGCTGAGTGAAGGGAGTGGCTTGGATGTGGAAGGTGGTCTGCTGAGCACCCCATGGACAGTGCCCCAGGGAGTGTCACAGCAGCAAGTTGCACAGGGCAGCACTTTGAAGCACACTCCAGCTGCACACTTGCTGGTTTTGTACCTGTTTCTTCCTAAACAATACCTAAACAGGCGCTTTCTTCTGGCTGTCAGTCTTTCACTGAGTGATGGGGTAAATCAGGCTGCAGCCACTGGCTGCGGAGATGTGCCTCCCCAGGACACTGACCAGGGCGAAGGCACCGATGCTGCCCATCACGGCATGGCAGCCAAAGCCCACGGGGGAAGCCCCACAGCCGCTCACCTGCATTGCAGCCAGTACCCATGAGCTGAGCACAGCAAAGTAGCCCCCGTGCCCCGCGGACCCATGGCACAGCACACGCCAGTCCCGCCACAGGGGCGGACTACCCCATCACAGCCACCCTCACCCCGCGCCGTCCATGGTGGGCACAGCTCAGCATGGGAGACGCAGCACTTCTGCTGCGGCTGCTGCTATTCCTCACCCATCCAGGTTGGCTGAGCAAGGGTAAAACCCCAGCCCTCCGCTTCTGCTCCTCGGGGGGCTCTGAGACTGCAGCACTGGGTGTGCTGGGCCGCTCCTGGGGGCCTGGGAAACAACTGGGGAGCAAAGAGGATCTCAGGGCTCGGCAGCAGCAGATGCCTGCAGCTCAGTCCCATGGAGGAGGGGGGACTTTGCACCTCAGAAGGAAAAGACTTGCATGCGTGGGGCTGGTTCCCATTGCGGTTCAGAATGTGGATGAGAAACGTGGGTCTTTCACATCCCCAGACCATTCTTGCATGGGGCCGTGTTCTCAGAAGCTGAATCATCTGGACAGAACTACTGAAACTGCTCCCAAAGAAAGGCCTTGGGGTTCAGCTTTTCTGCAAAACAGGGCAGAGGCCCCAGGAACGAGAAGAAGCCCCATGGGGACTGAAAGCCTTTGCAGCACCACTAGCTAACATGTGCAAACTCTCTGAAGTGCACACAGAAATACAGCATAGGGGGAGACATGTGCACCTGAACTGGGAGGACCAGCTGGAGAGCAGCCCTGCAGAAAGGGACCGGGGGTAGCTGGTGGGCAGCAGCTTGGCAGGAGCCAGCAGTGTGCCCTGGCACTAGGAGGGCAAACCGCACCTGGGGGGCATTGGACACAGCATGACCAGCCGGTCCAGAGCGGGGATCGTCCCACTGTGCTCAGTGTTTGTGCGGCCTCACCTGCAGCACTGTGTGCAGCTCTGGGCCCCACCATTTGAGAAGGATGTGAAGGTCCTGGAATGCATCCAGAGGAGGGCAACCAAGCTGGTGCAGGGCTGGAGGCATGTCCTCTGGGGAGTGTAGGAGGACTCTGGGTTCATCTGGTTTGGAGAGAAGGAGGCTGAGGAGCAACCTCACTGCTCCCCACAGCTTCCCGAGGAGGGGACGTGGAAAGGGAGGTGCTGAGCTCCTCTGCCTGGGATCCAGGGACAGGGTGCACGGGAATGGTTCAAAGCTGCACCCGTGGAGGTTCAGACTGGACATGAGGAAGCATTTCTTTACCGCAAGGGTGGTCACACCCTGGCACAGGCTTCCTGGAGAGGTGGATGATGCCCCAAGCCTGTCAGTGTTTAAGAAGCATTTGGACAATGCCCTTAATAACGTGCTCTAATTTTTGGTCAGCCCTTAAGAGGTCAGGCAGTTGGAACTGATGATTGTGGTAGGTCCCTTCACACTGAAATATTCTATTCTATTCTATTCTATTCTATTCTATTCTATTCTATTCTATTCTATTCTATTCTATTCTATTCTATTCTATTCTAACTCTATTCTGTTCTATTCTAAATTCTGATTCTAATTCTAATTCTAATTCTAATTCTAATTCTAATTCTATTCTACCTGCACACAGGCCAGTGCAGCCACATGGCTCAGGGGGGAGAGGGCTGCAGGAGAGGGCAGGGGGTGCCAGACCTTTGTCTGTCCTGCTCTGCCTAGCCCTGCTGGGTCTGTGCTCTTCACCAACCCCCCGTGGCCTCTCCGTAGTTCCTCTCCCAGCACTCTCAGGGATACACAACTCAACGCCCTGCTCTCCTGGCTCCTGTCTGTGCTGGCTGCAGCCCTTGGGGAGGCAGTGGCGGGGGCAGCGGGGATGGAGGCAGGCCCTGCCATCACGTCTGAGCATCCAGAGGTCTCGATGCAGCCTCTGTGGTGTGACAGCCATGGTGGCAGTGGGGCTGCCTGGTCATCAGAGCCAACTGGCAGGTTACAAACCAGCTCAGCAGCTGTGGGCAGATGCTCAGTGTGGGATGGCATCACGAGCTGAGGACAGTGTGTCACTGTGCAGCAAGTCGTGGGCTGCCCGGAGCTGCCCCCAGCCCACAGCTCCCCACCCTGCCAGTGCAAGCCCAGCAGCAGGGCGCCAACACAGATGAGCTCCAGTGTCTACCGCACCACTGAGAGGAGTCAGACATCAGAGAGAGGCAGAAAGAGCTCATGGTGCAGAGATAACCTGCCATCCATGCAAAAGCTGTCGTGGAGCAGATCCCCTGTCCTCCCTTGCCTTGCGCTAAATCCTCTCCTCCAGCATGCCTCTCCCCATGCCCAGAGTGACGGACCAACACTCGCTGTGATACATGGGACTATTACTCTGAACACCAAGGCATTAAATATTGAGCAGCAGTTAAATGCTCATTAGATAGATTTAAACATTAAGACCCAAAGAGCCATTAAATATGCAGTGTGCAGGGTGGGGGGATCTGATGATTGACTGCACACCACCTCCTTTGCGCAGAGCTGCTACGAGCTTCCCAGCCCATTTGAAGTCTCTCTGCTGTAGACATGTCTGCTCCATCTTCTGAAACGTTATCTCACAGCAGCCTCTCACAGCTGCAAGAGGTGGGGGGGAAACAAGCTCTGGGAAGCAGCAGGGTGTGGAAGAGCAGCTCAGCGCAATGGAGAAAAGAGCACAGCTCCAGCAGAGGGTGTCCCCAAGCAGAGAGCAATATGCTGGATGTGGCTGCCCTCACTGCAGCCAGCTACGGTGGCCTCAGAGGCAGTGCTGGAGCTCTGCAGGCAGCTGTAGGACTGTGCAGGGCCAGAGCCTTCCCCTTGGGCCAGAAGTCCTGGGGGCACAGCACGGCACAGGGCAGGCAGACTCCTGGGCTCCCGCACACCCTGCAAGTTTTCCTCTCTCAGCCCCCCACGTTGCTCCACCTT
>VZSZ01004726.1:4835-19830 GCA_013398815.1 Ibidorhyncha struthersii | reverse complement strand
AGCCCCATCCAACCTGGCCTTGAACATTTCCAGGGATAGGGCCTCCACATCATCCCTGGGCAATTTGTTCCAGTGCCTCATCACCCTCTTAGCAAAGGATTTGTCCTAATATTTAATCTAAATCTATCCTCGTCCAGTTTGCCGGGCACAGACGTGAGACTGACTGGCCTGTAGTTCCCCGGGTCTTCCTTTTTTCCTTTTTCAAAAATAGGGAAAATAGTTCCCTCAGGACCTGCGGATGTATCTCATCAGGTCCCACGGACTTGTGCACCTTCAGATTCCTCGGGTGGTCTTGTACATGATCTTCACCTACGGTGGGCAGATCTTTGTTTTCCCAGTCCTCGCCTTTGCCTTTTGCATTATGGGTAGAGTGGCTGCAGTCTTTGCCAGTGAAGACAGGCAAAAAATGTCATTGAGTAACTCTGCTTTGTCTCTATCCCGGGTGACCAGCTCTTCTGCTTCCTTCTGGAGAGGGCCCACATCTTCCCTAGTCTTTCTTTTCTCGCTGACATACTTCTAGAAGGATTTTTTGTTAGTCTTGATGTACGTGGTCAGATTTCATTCAGTTCGGGCTTTAGCTTGCCTAACCTGACTCCCGGGTGCTCGAACAATTGCTCTGTATTCCTCCCAGCCTACCCTCCTCTGTTTCCACCCCCTATAGGCCTCCTTTTGCTTTTGATCATATCCAGGAGCTCCTTGTTTATCCATGCCAGCCTCCTGGCTTTTCTGCCTGCCTTCTTCTTTGTAGGGATGCATTGCTCCTGAGCTTGGAGGAGGTGATCGTTGAATATTAACCAACTTTCCTGGGTCCTTCTTCCCTCCAGTGCTTCATCCCATGGCACCATACCAAGCAGATTCTTCAAGAGGCCAAAGTCAGCTCTCCTAAAGTCCAGGGCGGTCAGCTTGCTGTGCACCCTCCTCACTGCCTCAAGGATCTCAAACTGCACCATTTCTTGGTCACTGCAGCCCAGGCTACCCTTGAGCTTGACACTGCCTACCAGCCCCTCCTTGTTGGTAAGGCCAAGGTCCAGCATAGCTCCTCTCCTCCTTGGCTCCTCTACCACTTGGAGAAGAAAGTTTTTGTCAATACAATCCAAGAACCTCCTGGATTGCCTATGTCCTGCTGTGTTATCCTTCCAACAGACGTTGGGGTGGTTGAAGTCACCCATGAGGACCAGGGCCTGCAAACGTGATGCCACCCCTGTCTATAGAGAGCCTCATCCACTCTGTCTTCCCTATCAGGTGGTCTGTAGCTGACCGCCACTGTAATGTCCCCTGCTCCTGATTTCCCTTTAATCCTGACCCATAAGCTGTCAGTCAGCTTATTATGCATCACTAGGCCAAGCTCCATGCAATCTGGCTGGTTGTTGACATAGAGCAACGCCACCTCCTCGTTTCCCCTGCCTGTCTGTCGTGAAGAGCCCGTAACCTACCATGTCCACACTCCAGTCACAGGAGCCATCCCACCACATTTCTGTGATGCCAATCAGATCACAGCCTTGGGGGCGTGCACACATCTCTAGCTCCTCCTTTTTGTTCCCCATGCTAAGTGCCTTTGCATAGAGGCATTTCACCCCTGTCCTCATTGAGGCTGACTTGGCTGGAGTGGTTGCAATTCCTTTGTGCTGCTCTCCAGGCAGCATTCCTTTGCCATGTGTTAACAGTGGCTCCCCATTGGCTCCTATTACCCCAGGAGCTCCTGGCTCATCTACATAAGACTTTGAGTGTTCTGCAGTGTAGCCAGCACATCTTGAAGCAAATGGCTGCAGGCCCTCACCAGCACCGTTCCTCTGTCCTTGGTGCATCATCCCTTTGCTTGTCACAGGCAAGCCTAATAATACCCCCTTCCCCAGTCAAGTCTAAGTTAAATCAGTAGGGTAAGATCGAGATACAACAGTCAGTCCAGTGCTCTGGTAATGGATAGATGATGGAACACACAAAAGTGATTGTTTTTACTGTTTTTCCTTAGCTTTATATCTGTTTCACATGTGGAAAGCAACCACTTTTAATGCGCACTGGCAGACTCATTACAATGTATATAGAATCATAGCATAGTTTGGTTTGAAAGGGACCTTAAAAGGTCATCTAGTGCAACCTGCCCTGCAATGAGCCTGGACATTTTCAACTAGATCAAGTTTCTCAGAGCCCCGTCCAACCTGACCTTGAATATTTCCAGGGATGGGACATCTACCACCTCTTTGGGCAATGTGGTCCAGTGTTTCACCACCTTCATATTAAAAAATTTCTTCCTTGTATCTGGTCTAAATCTACCCTCTTTTGAATGACAAGATATCTCTCTGGCTAAACATTTTAGATGAATGAAACAGGATACAGCTTAGAAAGCAGACATAGCTTGTAGATTTATACAAAAATCAGCAACTAGTGCCTGTGGAATTCTCTTGTTTTTAACTTTGCATCCTAATATTTCACACATATCAGATGCTGACATTTTATTAAAGCTTAGGTGAGTTCATGGCTTTAGATCCATAACATTAAATTTAATTGTCCTAATGAGATAGGCAAATGATGTCAATGATTCTGCAAGATTTTTGGAACTGGTCTTCTACTTATCCATTGATAAGATAGTGCTAAAAAAACAAAAAAGCTCTGGAGAATTTTAATATTTTAGTGGTTTTGTCATTATGCTCACTATTTTAAGATTATTTTTTCTACTTTATTTTTGATTTATTATCGTATTCAATTATTAAATAGATGAAAAAAATGACATTTTACAGTAGGTTGACAGTCTTTATTGATTAGATCTTTTTACTACTTGAACAATTTTTTTATGTTAGAATCTGTCTTTTTTAAATATTAAATTGGGACAAATATTTGTTGACTGTATTTTATATACAAATCCTATTTGGGGACAAGCATTCAGCGTGGCAATTTCTTGAGATCTCTCCCTGATCCATTTCTTACAACTCTAATATGATTCTCTTTCAGCCAAGTGTAGTAATACCAGTTTTTCTGAAGGTCTATAATATCAGACTTCTACTTTGATTTTTTAAATGTGTTTTTCTGCTGAATTAGAGTTGCAGTATATAAATACGCTTGACATATTTGTACTAACAATGACAGCTTAAATTACCTGCAGCACGTCTCCTGTGACAAGGTGCTTTTGCTGAAATCACCTTGTAACATAGTATAATTGACACAATTTTTTAGGAATCACTCATTTGAGTAGTGGATAACTGTGGAAATAAATAGCTTTAGCCCTGAGTATCTGTTGTTTATTTCACAGTTGCACTTTATTATTCATCAGAAGTTTACAAGGGAAAGGTGCTGGAGAAGTACATTATATTTACTCTAGAAGTTAATGTCTAATAACAGTCTTTGTGGTCACATACGCTGATTGTAACTCTTGAAACCTATAGACAGTTTTTGCTTGTGAAAATTATAAATAGCAAACATCTGTGGAGATTCACCATCAAAACATGTAAGTTATTGTCCTCTTAAGTATGATTTACTTTTTTCGATACTGAACTGAAAAGGTAAAGCCATCCAGACTATTGGATTGGAGCTGGTTGGTTTTATTTTATTTCAGATGAAGACCAATTCACACCATTATTTATTTCAACTTTGAATTTATCCCAAGGACATCTTGCACTTTCCTACATCTGCTTTTCTATAGTGACACAGTAGACTATTAGGGTTCATCAGCAATCAGTCACTTAATCTGATGGATCATCATCCAGCAATTTCATGCACGGCTCCCAGTGGAAGGGTACGGATAAGAACTCATATCAATCCTTCCTCGTTCTTGGATATATAGGACTAGCTCAGAGAATGTTATTGGTAAAAAAGATTCCCAAAAAGCAGAAACTGAACAGGGGGAGAATAAGCAGAGAGCAAACAGCTACTCAAGAACAAGCAGAACTACTCAGTTTGGCATTGAACTTATGCTTTAGTTTGTGATGGTCAATTATTTTTGTAACCTTTCCTTAAAGTTTGCATAAAGTTGAATGTTTTCTGTTTTTAAAGAAATATCTCCTTTTCCAAATCTGTTAAAAAGAAACCTTAGTGTTGGCAGGTAGAACTACTTTTGTTTGAAAGAGTTGTAACTAAACAGTAAAAAAGTCATAATGGGATCTCTGATTACTGAAGTAAAAATTAAGCAAGAACAGTCAGAAATGTTTGGAGGAAAAAGGATAACAGCTGCTTTTGTCATAAAGCATATATAATGAATGTGTTGTCTATTATTTGTGGAAAATCAACTTTATTACACTTAATCTTCAGACATCTGTTTTTTTGAAGATGTTCTGAGATACAGCAGATATGATGGTAATTAAAAGGTAAGAGCAGGATTAGGAAAGGTGAGGAACAATAGCTGTTTCAATATTTCATTCCATTGTCGTCTTATTTTTTTCTGAAATAGCATGTAAACATTATATAGAAGAAAAATGGACTCTGATAAGAACACCATATTTCGTGACAAAGGTGTTTTCACTCTTTCTCAGTCACATCTGAAATACCTGATTCACTGGACTTGAGGACCTCTCCTCTATGGGCAACATTGATGTGCTTCTGAGTTATTGTATCAAATGCTTGATACAATCTTGTTTTGGCCAAGAGTAAATGAATATGTTGCTTTAATACAGGGTGGGTAGAATAATTCTTCAGTGTCAACAGAGACCTTCTATTTTTTTAGGTGGCCTGAAAACTGCACTGGAAAACCTGCAGCATGTTAGCTGCAGACAGATGTGTTTAACATAGCCTTTTGCAAACTTTTCAGTCTTACTCAGAAACAGGACAAAGTTCAGTTGTATTAGCAATATAGCATATAAAGCTTAATTTGTTTTTCAGTTCCAACAACAACAAAAAAAAAAACACAAAAAAAAAACCAAAGGACATTTAATTCTGTAGACAAGTTCCTTATCAGCCTTGGGTAGGATGTTTTTCTTCTGCTGTCGCAGTGAAATAGGAAAATCTAGAAATAACATGTATTGATGTATGGGTAGACCACACAGTGTTTACCATTTTTCTTGTGGCTTTCAGCACCTCCCCACTCTAAAAAGGGCATGGGGGAAGAGGAGAGAAGAAAAAAATCCTATAATTTTGTAGTTCAGATTTGCTCTCATTTCATTTCAGATGTGTCCTTCTTTAAAAAAGCACTGTGGGACATGAAAGAGATGCATCATTTTATTTAATGGGTGTTAAAGACCACTGGGTTTTCATCTAGCTGCCCTAGGAAAATATTTGTCCTGTGGAACCACCTTCCATAGGATAGCTTCTACATCAATTAATACACCTTAGTCAGTATTGATGATAAAAAAAAAGCAACAGTATGCCATTATTACTACTGCTCAATTCCTTGAAAGTAACATAAAATTAAAACACAAGGGAAATCAGTCAGGCTGAAAATCAGGCTTTTTATCTAGATTTATAATTTAATCATCTGGACATTTTTTAACAAACCTGTTCATTAGAACATGTTTGTTAATATCTAACGTCAGTGTTCCAAGCAAAAGTAATGCTTTTATAATACTTAGCCATAAGTATTCCCATTTACTTTGCACCCATTATTCTTTTTGTGAATAAGTAGATTGATTATATGTGTATAACATGTTGGAGTTGTAAATAATGTCCACTATATGGAAACAGGAAATAGCTTTCCTGGAAGCTGTCCATGTTTGATTTGGTCTCCTTAGAGCTGTATTTCTTTAAGTATGTACTGATTGCAGATTTGTCCAATTGATGTACTGAGGAAGGCTAGTTCGATATTATCAGAATAGCAATGGCTATGTCACTGATATACCAAAAGTCTATGAAAAGGTAACTGCAGTTGCTTCGTACTAACTCAGTAACTTGATAAACCTGGTGTGAAATAACTTCTTCCAGCTTCTCCAACACTTCAACACCTGGGAAATACATCATCTGATGCTGAAGGACTCCAATTTTTGCTCTGATTTTGTTCTTTAGTAAATGAATTAATTAACCCATTGCCTTAAGTAGAAGGACTTGGGGATACTGGCAGATAAAAAATTTTATATGAGCCAGCAATGTGCACTTGCAGCCCAGAAAGGAAATCGTACCATGGGCTGCATCAAAAGCAGCATGGACAGCAGGTTGAGGGAGGTGATTCTTCCCCTTCACTCTTGTGAGACCTTACCTGCAATATTGCCTCCAGCTCTGGGGTCTGCAGTAAAAGACAGACATAGAACCGTTCGAGCAGGTCCAGAAGAACACATCGATGTTAATCTCATTCTAAATAGAAATAATTTACTGAATTCCCAAATGTAGCTTAGCAACATAATCATAAAACAATAGATCTGAATATTAAAAAGAAACCAAAAATCTGTAATAAGATTAAACTAGAAGGACTGTGAGATTAAAAGGCAAATCAGTTTAGTTTGCTCGGGATGATCACTGTCTCTGCTAACTATAAGATCAGCATCACAGACAATTTTGTGAGCATTTGTATTATGGACATGTACTTTTTAACTTTGTTTTAACCTTTGTTTATTGTTTCGTTTTGGGCAGAATCCACTAAAAATGGGAACTGAGTGTTGCTGGATCAAGTTTTGAACTCTGTCAAAGAAGAAATTGCTCAAGACCAAAAGTATGGATCCTAATGTTTTCCAAACTTCAGATTCCACTTTTAAGCTGAAGTTAGACTTTGACCTAGTAAATAGTTAAGTGTTGCTTAACAGTCAGCTTACCAGTGGCCCAATTAAAGTTATGAGATTGTTCATATTTGTCAGCTCAGATGTGTCTGTATGGTTTGTATAGTTGGGACCTTCATACCTGACTCTGACTTCAGAAGTAAAACAAAAAATAGCATAGATTTCAATAGCTGCATTAAGATCCTAATGCAGATGTTGGTTTTACAGCTTAGGCCCTTATCCACTTGGAAGATAGATTTTATTATCTGTTCTAGTTCTAAATTTTTATATAAATTATGATTTCAGTAACATATATTAAAGATTATGGAAAATGACAGAGATATCGGAATATTGATTAATTTTTAGATGTAATTTTCACTGTAGCTTTAAAGAACTCCAAATCACAAGGCATACAGTAATTCTATTAAAAACTTTATGATGTTTCCCTGTTTCATTGCTTCAAATATAAATTGTCCTTTGAGAAAACTGTAGCTGCTTTTTAATAAGAATATGTCAACCTGTGGAGCAATATGCCAGTCCTTTTAGACTTGTTTGGACTACTTTACTTTAGATAGATCAGGCTGAGGGCTTTTTAAAGGAATTTTTAAAATATGAGCATATTAATCCAATAATATACCTGAGATATAAAGTTTAAATCCAGACTTGACATTTTTCAATGGGTTTGGTGTTCATTTCAGGATTATACACAGAAATATTAATGTTAAAAGTATTCAAGGAATTGCTGACTGATTGTTAACACAGAAAACCTCTAACTATATGTCTGTGTAGATGCAAAAGGGAATAAATGGTCACATGACTTCTTATCCCTTGTTGCTAATACTGTCTTTTCCCTCCCAGTGCAAGAGCTGAATCAGCCCTTTACCCATCCATTAAGTATTAAGTTTAAGTATTTGTAGCTGGAAACAACTAAAATTGAACAACAGCCATTTAGGGTGTCACTTGCCTCTTCTCAATGAGCTCTCCGCTCTGACAGAAGTTTTTTCTCTTTTTGAATGTGATCATAAAAAACCTCTGAGCTACAATAGCAGCACTACAACCCTAATGATTTTTTAAATATTGTGCAGAAAAGTGGGCCCAGTTAAAGGGATATGGGTGTTGTATGTTGAGTAGATGGATTATTTTTATCCTGTCACGGACTGAATTTATCAGTTGTTAGTTCCTACAGAGAAGTAATGTTCAAATATTTTTTTGTAAATCAATATGTGGCAGTGCTGCTCATTACTGGCATCTGTCTATTGTTGCCAGAAAGCGCACATTTGTGATTTTAGCAAATCTTCTCTTTTCATGACTCTTAGAATCCTTATTGCACAGTCACCTCCAGCTTTCATGTCCTGTGTTCCCTAAATAAATGCCATTTTATAAAACACAGTATACAGCCACATGAAAATACACCTGCAAGAGCTGAAATTACATTTAGCAAAATAGAAATAAATCTTTTTCTGTTGTAACTGATGTGTTAGAGGCTGAATAGTACATTTTCAAAGTTGTAAAACATTTGAAATTGCTTTCTTTCTCCAACTTCCATTTAAGATGCTTTTTTCTGTATCCAAAACAGAGAACAAAAGTAAATCAAATAGTATATTAAATGACTGGAGAAGACACTGAATATCTTCTAGTGTGCAGTACTGAAGAATTATAGCCAGAATTTGGCATATGACTTACCTCTAATTCCCGTACGCATTATTTTGTTAACATATATATACACTACTGTCAGCATAATTCATTCTGAATTAGAAAAGTGAAGGAAACACATCCAAAACTAAATGCGAAGAGCAGCAAGTCAGAAAGGAATCTGGATTGCTGACAAACTGGGACAAGTAATGACCATGGCATGGTCACTAATGCAGGCTGAAATAAGGTGCTTGTCCTCTCTTTAGGGGAGAGGGGGAATTGATGATAAGATCTGGAGCCAGCACAGTCTGTGCATCTATTAAGTGGTTCAAATGCAGCAGAAACTGATTATAGAGCATCTCTGCACAGATTCTTAAAAAAAGAAAAGACCCTGAGGCCATTCAGTGAATCCTCAAAGTAAGCCTGGCAACACATGATGCTGTGCCTCAAATTTAAGCTACAGTCTGCTTCTAGTGGATAACGGGTCTGTTGGATTTCTAGGCTTATTCAGCCTTTCATGTCCTCTCTGAAATCCTTTAGAAAAGTACCCAAGTACTAAAACATGAAGAGTTTCTATCTAATATTCATACCTACGTATTTTTCAGTGATCTCCCACTCATTTCTATCTAAGGTCGGCTGTTGACCTCAGATTACTGCCCAAAATTAAACCAGGGCCTGGCATAGTAACTACAGGAAGAGGAAGAAGAACTTTAACTCTGAGGGTAATTTGGTGATGTGAGTTGAACCATATCCAAGGCCACAACAAAGTATGGATGTTTGGGTTTTTTATTGCTGCAAACCAGCAGAGATTCAGGTGGAGCCAGATGTCAGACCTGAAGGTATGGAATATTTGCTCTAGGTGAGGTCAGAATTTACAGATTATCATGCTTCTTGGCCTCATCTTGCTGTATCAAAGCCTATATAAAATATATCCATCAAACAATACTGATCACTAGTTAGCTATGACCTTCAGCTGTGTTTGAATCAATTCTGGCAGAATTTGATAGCATTGCTGTTTTTGAGGGAAATCTGTTATTAATTTTGACTTTTGTTTTCTTTACATAAGATTTCATCAGAACTGTTTCTATTAGTTTCACACTCAAATGAAAGAAGATTGTGTGCAAAGAGCAACAAAACTGGTGAGGGTTCTGGAGCACATGTCTTATGAGGAGCAGCTGAAGGAACTGGGGTTGTTTAGCCTGGAGAAAAGGAGGCTCAGGGGAGACCTTATTGCTCTCTACAGCTATCTGAAAGGAGGTTGTAGAGAGGTGGGGATCGACCTGTTCTGTCAAGTAACAAGTGACAGAACAAGAGGAAATGGCTTCACTTCAAGTTGCACCAAGGGAGGTTTAGACTGGGTATTAGGAAGAATTTCTTTACCGAAAGGGTCATCAGGCATTGGAACGCGTTACCCAGGGCAGTGGTGGAGTCCCCATCCCTGGAGGTATTTAAGGGTCATGTAGATAGAGTGCTCAGAAACATGGTTTAGTGGGAGGCTTGTCAGTGTTAGGTTGATGATTGGACTAGATGATCGGACTAGATGATCTTACAGGTCTTTTCCAGTCTAGGAGATTCTGTGATTCTGTGATTGTGAAAGAAGAAGACAGCAGCATTTTTAAAAGTGTCAAGAGAAAGTACCCACTTCTCACTGTGTTCTTTTGTGTTTTACCAAAATTCCTTACTCAAATGGAAAGGAAGCACTTTTTTTCTACATTCAGAAAATTCAAATGGTGACTATATTCTGTTTCAAATGGGACTTTGAACTTAAAGTTTAATGGAAACAGACTGCCATTTTTAACATTTACCGACAGTATGACACTTCATTTCCTTTTTTTCTCTTGAAAAAAAAAAAGTATTTAATTTTGGTACTTATTCTTGGGTGGGTCTGATTGTTACAAACAAGCCATAAATAAATTTGTAGGACTGTCAATATATCATTGCTTTCCTAATCACAAAACTGTATTTTAGCTGCTTCTGATTGTTGTTATTATAAATTATATAATATTTGAAAAAATCAATTCATTGTGAAAAATTAGAAACAAAAAAATGCTTGATTTTAAAATTTGGATTTCTGTAAGCTGTCATCTCCTCTATGAACTTTAAAGTTTGATTTCCTAAAAAGAAAACTGAAGAATAATTGAAATGTTAGGGTTTTCCAAGAATTTGTCAGTCATATTTAGATATGCTGTAAATTCGACACCGTTTCCCACAACATTCTCCTGGAGAAACTGGCAGCTCATGGCTTGGATGGTACACTTCACTGTAAAAAACTGGCTGGATGGCTGGGCCCAAAGAGTGGTGGTATATGAAGTTAAATCCACTTGGCAGCTTGTAACAAGTGGTGTTGCCCACAGCTCAGTATTGGTGTCGGTTCTCTTTAATCTCTTTATCAACAACCTGGATGAGGGGATCGAGTGCACCTTCATTAAGTTTGCAGACAACACGAAGTTAGGCTGGAGTGTCGACCTGCTTGATAGTAGGATGGCTTTACAGCAGGATCTGGACAGGCTGGATCGATGGGCCGAGGCCAATGGTACGAGATTCAATGACGCCAAGTGCCAGGTCCTTCACTTGAGTCACAACAACGCCATGCACAGTACAAGCTTGGGGAAGAGTGGCTGGAAAGCTGTCTGGCAGAAAAGGACCTGGGGGTGTTGGGTCGACAGCCAGCTGAATATGAGCCAGCTCAAAATTTTGCATCTTTAAACTGCTTTTCTCTTTAAAAATATAATAACAACATTTCTACATTTAGTGAAAGGTTTTGAAAAGCCCCTGGCTGTTGAATTTCAGCTGCATGTCATTCACTTTGCAAGAAATTAGCAGGATGGTTAAAGCAATCAAAACAGGGATACATCTTCACCGATATATAAGCATTCTTAACAATTTACACAATAGTTCTACAACATGCAGGGAAGTTTCTTTCTGCTTTTACCTTAGTTATTCTTCAGTTTACATTGGCCTGTCACTCTGGAATGATTTAGAACAAGATCCATTTCCTTCCCAGGGACTGAGGTGAGGCTATCTGGCTTGTAATTCCCTGCATCCTCCTTGCTCTTCTTGAAGATAGGAGTGACATTTGTTTTCCTCCAGTTCTCGAGTACCTCTCCTGGTTGTTCAAAGATCATGGAAAGCAGTTTTGCAATGACATCTGCCAGTTCAGTCATCACCCATGAGTGCATCCCCTCAGGGCCTATGGACCTATGCACACCCAGTTTGCTTAAGTATTCCCTGACTAATCCTCTTCCACCAAGGGTACGTCTTCCTTGATCCAGACTTTCCCCCTGTCTCTGGAACCTGGGATTCCTAAAGGCTGGTCTCACTAGTAAAGACTTAGGCAAAGAAGGCATTCAGTGCCTCAGCCTTTTCCATGTCCTGTGTAACCAGGTCCCCTGTCTTGTTGAGCAATGGACCCACATTTTCCCTAGTCAGCCTTTAGTCTGCTATGTATTTATGGAAGCCCCTTTTGTTGTCTGTGACATCACTGGCCAGATTCAGTTCCATCTGGGCTTTGGCTTTCCTGACTTTGTCCCTGGGTAATCAGACAATGTCTCTCTGTTTCTGCCAGGCCACTCATCCTTGCTTCCACCCTCTGTCTTCTTTTTTGTGTTTGAGTTTGGCCAGGAACTCCTTGTTCATCCATGCAGGCTCCTGGATTTCTCCCCCCGCCCCCCGACCCGGTAGCATGGAATGCATTTGAGCTTGAACTAGGTGATCCTTGAATATCAACCAGCTCTCTTAGGCCCCTCTTCCCTCTGGGACCCTATCACACAGGAGTCTTCCAAGCAGATCTTTGAAGATGCTAAAATCTGCTCTCCTGAAGTCCAGAGCTGTGATCTTGCTTTTTAGTCTCCCCACCTTTCCTCAGGATCCTGAACTCCACCGTCTCATGGGCACTGCAACCAAGGCTTCTTTTGACCTTCACATCCCCAACAGACCCCTGCTGGCGAGTATGAGGTCTCATAGAGCGTGTCTCCTTGTTGGCTCCTCTGTCACTTGGGTGGGGAAGTTGTCTTCAGTGCACTCCAGGAACCTCCTGGATTGCTCATGTCCTTCTGCGTTGTCCCTCCTACAGCTATCACAGTGGTTGAAGTTCACCATGAAGACTAGGGCCTGTGAACATCAGGCTGCTTCTGTCTGTCTGCAGAGGACCTTTCTTCTTCTTGGTGAGGCAGCGTGTAGCAGACAGCCACTATAATATCCCCTTTACCTGTCCTGTCTTTAATCCTGACCCATAAGCTCTCAGTTGGTTCTTCACCCATCCCCAGGCAGACCTCTGTACACTCCAGCTGCTATCTCACATAAAGGGCAACTCCCTGTCCTCCTTTCCCCATCCTGTACTTCTTAAGGAGCCTGTACCCCTCCACTGAAAAACTCTGGTCATGGGAGCCATCCCACCACGTCCCCATGATCCCAACATGATTCTAGCCCTACAATTGCACAGGCTGAGAAAATACATGCACTTGGGATTTTTTCTGTGAATCAGTTGAGCCTCCAATCAGACATATTAAATCATTCCACTAATTTCTTATTACATCTTGTTATATTTTAGCACAAACCATCTCAGTACAGTCATTGAGACATATAACAGACCTTTTCATTTCATCCCAGGCAGTCTGTCTCCTTTTTTGTATTTTTTTCTATTAAGGTTCATTTCTGTAGCTGTGACATTTTATGGATCTTCATCCACTTATCAACACTTAAATGTATCACTGGGATACACCAAGTAGACCCTAATTGTAACAAAAGGTGTAAATATATGCCCGTGTTTTTTATCTGTTAATGATGTGCTACACTTGTCTTGTAAAAGCATATTTGATGTGGATTCAGTTTATCACACTTGAACTGGGGAAGACCTACTGGAATAGCCTTAAATTTGTATGCTTGTTATTGATCTCCGATATCATGGCTTCAAAATAAATATCTGAAAAAAACCCACATTAATATCTCCTGGGGAAAAAAAAACACATCAGCTTTCCAAGGCAACTAAGCAGTGACAATTGGGGTTGTTTGGCTCATCTTCCATGTTTACTATGCAGTTTAAGATATTGAACTATCTGATTAATATTTTGCTAAAATATAATCTCCTAGGATTACCTTTCATTGTCAGTGCAGCAGAAAACATGATCACTCCTCTTAAGGAGTTACTAAGAGAATTATCTATATTTTAAAGACAGTCAAATTCATCACTTCCCGAAAAGATTTTTTTTTCCAATTTCCTTTAATCTTCCTGCAGTTTTCCATTAGAAGGTAAAATAACATTATCTATCTCTGTTAGGTACGACAATCCAGGAAAATATTGCTGCACCCTGGATGTCATCAGGATTAAATATTCCTTCTCTTCTTGTTTCAGTGAAACCTGTTACCTATTTGTGAAAACATAAATGCAAGCTGGGTGTCACTTGTATTAATTAGACTTCTGCGTCTTTTCTGTCCTGTCTTAAAAAAAAAAAATCTGAATTAACATTTTAAACAAGGTTTACCAAGATTAATCCACTGCATGTTTTCAGAGAGAGAAAGCTGAGATAATGGTTAATAACTTCTTAACAGTGCAGATATCAAAATGATATAACAAGTTTTCCCTCTTAGTTTTAGTGCAAAATCTAGCCAGCCAAAGTTTTTGTTTGTTTGTTTGTTTGTTTTTTAACAGATAGAATAAAAGGGGGTTGTCCTTTTTTATCTTCTGGCACAAACCAAAACATCATATTTATATGTATTAGATGGTATAGCCAAAAGCACAAACCCTGAGAGATTTTTACAAATCATTTGGCTCAAGAAAGAGGTTTAAAAGGAATATTTCAAGATGTAGAAGTCTATAACAGCAAGCTCCCATCAGCTTCAGTAGATTCTGGCTGCATGGCAAACTGACATTTTATACGTGTATGAATGATGTATGTCTGTGTACGGTACGAAGTGTATGTATATATGCAATGTGTATATGTAGAACTTGCAGAAAGACTGAAAAAACATTAGCTATCTTGCTTACTGTAATTCAATTCTAACTTCGAAGCTCAAAAATGCCAGGAGACATTGTTCTGATCATTAGTATAATCTTTCCTCTTTTCAACATAATGCCACAGTATGGGTTAAATTTTCATCTCTATCCAAAAGATAGTTAATGCTGGTAAATTGTACCCCATCTATCCACAGAGTGTATTTCATATAAAAGCCAGTGATCCCTTGGGAACCAGTGCAGGAATCTTCCTTAAATTATGCATGCCAGGACTTTGTCATGGCTAGTTTCCAATAGCTTTAGTACCAAACTTCTGTTACTTTCCCTGGGAAATGATTTGGCAGTTAAAATCTCTCTATTAGGAAACTTTCTCTGATAATTTCAATCTGTATTTTTTAATTGATCAGCATAAGCCCATTTGTCCTATTATGTCTCAGTCCATAAAATACTTAACAATTATCAATCAAAAGATAAGAATGTAGGAGAGTGTCACACAAGACTGAATTTGTTAAAGAAAGGGAGAGAAAGAGAGGTGAAAAATCATGAAGGGTATAGTTCAGGAGTTCTTTCCAGCCTTTTTCTAAAGTCTCCCTGAAGTGAACGAACCTAGGCACAATCTTATGTGCTCTTCTGAATGTAGGTGGCCTTTGAACTGTGAGCCTGAAAGAAGATTTCTTTTTCGTCCAGGAAAGAAAACCTATATTCTTTTGAAAACAAACTCTTGTATGATGAAAAAAGTTGTTATATTATATTATATTATATTATATTATATTATTTTATATTATATTATATTATTTTATATTATATT
>VZSZ01004725.1:63617-75079 GCA_013398815.1 Ibidorhyncha struthersii | reverse complement strand
AAAAGAAAAAGAAAAAGAAAAAGAAAAAGAAAAAGAAAGGAGATGGTGACCCCACACGATAGGCAAATGAAATAAATATGCTTCACTGATAGTGAACAGTGTTTTCTTGGGGGATATGATTTTATACATTCTGCATCCTATTAATTTTCATGGCATTGATGGAGAAATATTAAAACTGTGAGAGTCCTGAAGACAAATTAACTCATCAATTACATGTACGGGGCAGTGGAGACTGAGTTTATTTCACCATTTCCAATTGCAATAAAACTGTAATTACTAACTTGTGGAATCTTCATGGAAAACTGCATTCATTACCACTTAATTTGAAGTCAATGATTGCTGTATGCTTAACTTTTCAGCCATCTAATGCAGAAGACTAAGAGGCAGCTTAGAATAAAGCAGTCTTTCTTTTCAGTCCTCATAGCAGTTTTTTATTTGCACTTCTCCAACCAAGTTTTGCCTGTGACACTTAAAAAATTTGTTTAGATTGAAGCAGTACAGAGAAATAAAAATAAATACGTTTGCTCAGGGACATAAGAATCTCTGCCCTTCAACACTCCTTGCATGTGTGTGTCTCTCTTCCTTTTCCTTGAGTACATATGAGGTTCCATTCCATAAGGAAGATTCTGCCATTACACTGAATAATGCCTTATTTTGAGAGCATTCTCACATAAAATTGGTAGAGGATACTTCATGTGAACCAGTCTAGTGAGCTACGGCTTTAGGGAGGTGCTGACAGCAACCTGTTTCTTGCACACCTCTCTAATGTAAAAGAAGTACAAGATCCTTTATTACCTAACTTCTTAAAATAAAGGAGGAAAGGAGAAGGAAACATTTTGGAAAAAAGTTTCATGTTTTGACCTGTTTCCAAGGAAAAAACTTTGTACTTGCCAGTTTTCTCCAGGGCACAGATGAGGGCAACCTGCTCTTCCTTGTTACCTGAGATCTCCATAGCATGTGGGCTACCCACAATTGACCTTTCTGAATTATTAGATCATGAGTGGCATCAAGATAAATCAATCAGTATTTTACATTTGGAATCTGTGTTGATTCATGTGTAGTGGTGTGCTGGACAGGAAGCTAACCAGAGGTCAAAATCTGTTCATTCTAAAATAGCTGTATAATTATAGCTCTATAATTAATGCAACTGCATACAGAAGCAGCAGTATAGTATTGTTAGCAACCCTTACTACAAAAGATCATATAGCTGTTTTTAGTGGGAGGCAAAGTGCTTAATATTTCTTATATCCTATTGTTGCTAAAATAAAGGCAAATGTTTCAATTGAAGCGCGTTAGACGTTACAACATTTTTTGCCTCAATAAGCCTTTTTTTCTAAGATAGATATTTTGCTAATGCTGATTGTTTTCATGAATTGTTTACAGTTTTTCAAAATTTGAATTGTTTTGATATTTTTCAATTTTTTAATGAGAAAAATTGAAATAAAGAGAATTAGCAAAATCAAATTTCAAAAACCTAAATGTTAATGTTTGATTTCCTTTTTTTTAAAAATAGTTCATCTTCTAATCAATTTTTTCTCACTTTTTTTTTTCACAAGAGATCTATATGTTCAAGCAGTCCTAACTGCTACAAATGAATGACAAACAGAAAGAAGAAAATGTTAGTACCTTAAGTTATTCCAATAACTTCAGAACTGTCAATGATATTGTGGGACAGAGAGATAGTTTATTATTTTAAATCCTATACTATCTAAAATAGCATTTTATAAAATAGCTATTTGAAATCCTATACTTAAAATTACTATACGCTAAAGGTTCTTGGCTTCTCACTGCAATCAAACAGGAGAACAGCACCTATTCTTAGAAACAGTTATTTAGGCTACCTATGTATTTTCTGAATTTTGTTTTCTACACGTAAGCCAGAAACCTTTTTTTGACATTTGGCAATACTTTCCAGTCCATCTAATTATCTATGAATAAAAAGCAAGCAAGAGGTGATACTGTAACCTGCATCCTTAGTTAACTTTAAAAGTACATGATTTTTATTTAAAATATTGAATTATATCTTAAGGCGTGCCCTGTATTAGTGAAATATCCTGTTGTTGAAGTAGGAATGCTATGATTACCAATTGAAAAATCATAAATGTTATAAAACATTAATAAGGATCTATCTTCACCAGAAGATTCCAGAGAACAAAGAGTTCAAAGAACTTTTAAGGGAAAACCGTACCTCCTCAAATATCTGTCTGTGTTCAGATGAAAGCTGAAAAATCACTGAAAATCACTCTGGGAGGAGATCTGCCTCTGATCTATTTTATGTAACATACCACATTAATGACATTTAGATGGGAAATTTGGATGTCATTTAATATGTTATTATTGTATTCTAATTGATTGATCTGATATAATCTTTACAGGCTATTATTATTTAATAGTCCATGTAATAGAGTATTGGAATCTTAGAATTCTGTACCAGAATTTTTCATTTGTGCCTACATTGAGAAATCTAACTTTTAATGAATTTAAGAACATNTAAAAAAAAAAAAAAAAAGGAAAGAAAAGTTGTGCTACTTTTACGTATTTTAAACTAGGTTTTCAACATAGGATATCCAATCTGAAAAGTAGTTTACAATTCCCTTACAGGACATTTTCATAAGAATTCTTGCAAAACATGGTCTAGATTAAACTGTTGTGTACATGTAAAAAACAACTGTACCATGGAGTTGGAATCAGTTGGCATAATAAATAGAAGAATGTGATGGTCTGCAGAGGCACTGTTTGGATCTTTTATGTATTTGGATGAGGGAATAAAGAGTTTGCTTAATAAATATACTATAGGAAACAAAGCTGGATAAGAACTGCAATTGGAGAAAGGCTTTACAATTCAAAATAATCTTGACAAATTAGAGATATGGTATAGGAAATAAGGATGAAATTCATTATGATAAATAAGAAGAACTATTTATATGGTAATAATAAGCTGCAGAAATTCAGGATAGGAATAACTGTTTAGAGGGCAAACTTGAGAAAAAAAATTATTCCGATTATGGTGAATGAGAAGCTAGCCATAAACCATCAAGACTGTAAGAGAAGGTGTATACTATGATGTAACATTAACCGAGCTTGTAAGAAATGTTAAATAATTACTCTTTAAAAAAAAAGATTTACCATTAGTAGAGTTAGTAAATTCAATTTATTTACCATTAGTAAGACCTCAAGTGTGGGAATATGTTTTCTTTATTTTGGGCAGCTTGAGAAAGATGTACAACTTTTTGAAGATGGTATAGATCAGTAAGAAAGATCTGAAAGATCTGGATGAGACAGATCAGTGATCTAAAATAAATCACTTCTGAGAGAACGTTGAAGAGACTGGGAGTATTTAAACCCAAAAAGATGAAAGAACAGAGGAGGAAAAACAAGAAGTCATGTATGTAAAGGCCGTTACAAAGATCAGGAAGAAGAAATTGACTTAAACTGCAGCAATAAAAATTTGTATAGGAGTTTTCAGTGGATTTTTATTACAATTGGTAAAGGTAATAAAACAACACAACAAATGACTTAGAAAGGCTGAGGAGTCTGTATCATGAAAAAATTATATAATTGATCCTACCTTTTGAACAGCAGAAAGAATAAATGATCTCTTGGGTCTTTTCCAGTCCTATTTTTCTAGATTTTAATTCTAGTAATCAGATCAGGAAGATTTTTTTAATTCACTGTTATCCAGTGGTTTGGCTTTTTAACCTCATATTTTATAGACGTATACTGTAAATATTTAGGAAACACCATCTGTGAAGGTAGAAATGTAAGAGCAGCATTTTCCCTCTGAAGTGACTTTGGTAGATGGTACAGTTGACTTAATGGATGGTTCCCTTATTGCTAGTGCTTGCAATGGTTTGCACTGTGGTTATCTGTTCTTTCACTTAAAGCTTAAACATCAACTGGACATTGTTATAAGTATCCTGTGAATGTAGGGTGGGTAATGAGAGGTGACTAAACTCTAGATCACGCTTCTAAAAATATTTTAGATATTTAACTCAAAAAAACCTACTGTCCTGAAAACATAAGGTAGCAGTTTTGATGTGGTCATGTTAAAATACCTCAATAATGTTTTGCTCTCTTTAAATGTTTAGGAGGGAGAAGCACAGGTGAGGAGAGAAGAATTGAAAGTACTGATGAAATGTTATGATTTTCTTTCAAAACTTAGTATTAAATTATTATTCAGCTCATATCTCTTTGTGTGAGTAATTTACAAGCAGAACTAAGTTTCCATTGAAGTTTATGGAAACAGTCCTATTGTTTTTTTTTCAGAGCGGTCTGAGATGATCAAATAATAGAGGTTCATAGAACTCACCTTTGGGTACAAAGATACAATAGGCATAGAAGCAGATGCATGCCTTAAAAAGCTGGGCTTTAAGTCCCAAGCCCTGCTAGTTCACACTAACTTTTTTATTTGTTTTGAGTATGAAGTAAATGACTGCAAAATCTGGCTGCAAAACCAGCTGTTGCGATCTTTCTGATTTTTGAAAGAATAGACATTCTTCACAAATAGACTTCCTGTATAGGAGACAATGCTTTTCTCTCCTGACATCCCTGTGGAAAGCACTGAGGCTCTGCATGCTGTCAGTGGTACTTCTGAGGTTGTTCATCCCTCATATGTGAGATGCTTTTGACTGGTTGTGATGTCAAATGCTGTGATTTTAGAAGAGATACACGGTCTTTACAATAAATTGGATTAGTTTAGAATCAATCATGGGCACCATCCAGAAACTTCATTAAAGTCGTAGAGCTGCTTCTTTTGGCAAAACCATTTGTTCCTCTCTGGAGGAAAACAATGCATATACGATGTAATGAAGAGAAACAGAAGAGAAAAGAACAATTAAGTACAAAAAGTTATACCTCCACTCAAGAACTGAGAAAGTACAGATGTGAAAAAACTTCACTAATGTAATAAATGTTGCATTAACATCAAAAGAAACGTGATACACAAAATTAACACAAACAGAATTATGAAGTTAAATGTTATATTTGCATATTAATTTAATCACACCAAAGCATATCTTGCATGGAATAATCCGGCTAGAAATGCTTGTCTTACGGTCTGTGTTTTTCTGAATTTGTGTAGGGCAACCCTGCTTTCTCCTATGTTGAAAGCAAGGGTAGAAGTAAGATGTGTACCCTCATGCTTTTATTCTTATATACATTTTAGACATTTAAATCCACAACTGGTAACTGTTGGTGTTAACTGGTTAAAGGAATTGGCTGTGAAGTTCAGTTCTCATGTTCTGCACGATCTGTATAACATCCCTCCGATGCCTCAGGCTTCACAGAATTCTTGTGTAGTTTTCAGGAACTTTCCCTGACACTCATGTAGTCAGTCTCCTTCTCTGTCTCTTTGCGCCTGTTTTGTCAAAAAAAATGTAGGAAGTAATAGTGAAAAGTAATGAAGCAAACATGCAATTTTTTTTTCTTAGCATTAGAAGGGCTTCCTGACTAGTTCCTTTCTCTACAGGATTTACCCCACTAATACTTATCTCTTTGTCTCCTTACATACAGTACCCATTTATCTTAATGTACTCCAGCTCATACCCATTTATTTCGTACCTTTCTTCACTTGAACTTGGTCTAGCCCTGCAGTCCACTCAGTTCATTGACACGGCAATCCTGTTTGAATTGCATTAGGGTGAAGGGAGTACACTTAATTTTGCACCATGGAAGCTTTTTGTCAGGAACTTTTTCATTTTGGTTTTATAAACCAGAATGAGGCAGGATAAGATAACAAGGAGTGGGGAAGGATGGAAAAATGGAGAATGTACGGCTAAGCATCTTTTCTTCCTTAATATTAGAAATCTCTTCTCTGATGTAAACCCATGAAGTGGCAGAAATTTCTTTTAAATCTTAACAATCTGATTGAGGATTTAGTAAACAACCTGTGTAGCAATCAAGCAAGAGTCTGATATGTTGATAATAAGCATGGACTGCACTGTCTCAGCAATGATAGACTCAACATGCACTGAGGTTACTTAGTGCACAAAAAACCTATCCTTTAGAAACACACGTGTACTACTGTAGTAAAGATGTTTCAGGCCCAAACTAGATGTTTGGAACAATATGCTTTGTTAAAATACACTCAGAGCAAGCAGGGGATTAGGGCTAGCCTTTCTCAGGTTGCCTAGCCCTCCCACTTTTCCTGAAAGTTACACTTGAAGTAAGGACTGTCCCTAACCAAACTTTGATAAAGGCCTGGCATCAGATGGGATACACCTTTCTACAAAGGGAAGAGGGTCTTTCCTCACAATCTAGTGGGACTCATTGATAGAGCTTTGAACTAGGCTTGAAGGGGGAGGGGATAATATCAGGCTTGCCTGTGACATGCTGTGGGATGACACACCAAGGTTAGAGGGACGAGGTGTTAGTGAGGGCCCTCACTCTATTTCTCTGAGATATGCTGGCTACACTGCAGCACACTTGAAGTCTTAAAGAGATGAGCCAGGAGCTCCTGAGCCAACGGGGAAACACCATGGAATTATATCAAGACACTCACGGCAGACAGCCTAGCTGAAATGCCTCTACACCAATGCACACAGCATGGGCAACCAACAGGAGCACTTGGAACCCATTGTGCAACTGTAAACGTGAGATATAATTGCCATTACTGAAACTTGGCAGGATGAATCCCGTGACTGGAGTGCAGCTATCAGTGACTACAAGCTGTCCAGAAGGGATAGGCAAAGAAGGAGAGGTGGTGGGGTAGCCCTGTAGGTTAGTGAGTGTTTTGATTGTCTAGCGCTTAACTATGGTGATGAGAGGGTTGAGTGTTTATGGATAAGAATCAGGGGAAAAGCCAACAAAGCAGATATTGTGGTGGTAGTCCGTTATAGAACACCTAACCAGGATGTAGAGGCAGATGAAATCTTCTATAAACAGCTGGGAATAGTCTCACAATCTCTAGCCCTTGTTCTCTTGGGAGACTTCAACTTTCTAGATGTCTACTGGAAATACAGCAGAGAGGAAACAATGTAGGAGGTTCCTGGAGTGTATGGAAGATAACAACTTTGTGACACAACTGGTGAGTGAGCCAACTTGGGAGTGTATCTGGGTGGACATGTTGTTTATGAACAGAAAAATGACTTGTGGATGATGTGATAGTTGAAGGCCATCTTGGGCACAGGGATCATGAAATGATGGAGTTCGCGATTCTTGGATAAGTAAGGAGGGGGGTCAGAAGAACTGCTACCTTGGATTTCCGGAGAGCAGACTTTGGCCTGTTTAGGAGCCTGGCTGACAGAGTCCCTTGGGACGCAGTCCTGAAGGGCAAAGGAGCTGGGGAAGGATTGACATTCTTCAAGAAGAAAATGTTAAAGGCACAGGAACAGGCCATCCCCATGTGCCAAAAGATGAGTCGGTGGGGAAGAAGACTGGCCTGGATCAACCGAGAGCTTTGGCTGGAAGTCAGGGCAAAGAAGAGAGTTTATCACCTTTGGAAGAAGGGTCAGGCAACTCAAGAGGACTACAAGAAGGTTATGAGGTTACGAGGGAGAAAATTAGAAGGGCCAAAGCCCAACTAGAAATTAATCTGGCTACTGCAGTAACAAACAATTAAAAATGTTTCTATAAATACATTAGAAATAAAAGGAGGGCTAACAAGAATCCCCATCCTCTATTGAATACGGGGGAAAACACAGTGACAAAGGATGAGGAAATGGCTGAGGTACTTAATGACTTCTTTGCCTCAACCTTTAATAGTAAGCCCAGTTGTTCTCAGGGTACCCAACCCCCTGAGCTGGAAGACAGGGAGCAGAATGAAGCTCCCATAATCCAAGGAAAAAAGGTGAGTGACCTGTTACACTGCTTAGACACACACAGGTCTACAAGGCTGGATGAGATCCACCCAAGGGTATTGCGGGAGCTGGCGGCTGTGCTTACTCTCCATCATTTATCAGCAGTCCTGACTAACTAGGGAGGTCCCAGTTGACTGGAGGTCAGCAAACGTGACACCCATCCACAAGAAGGACAGCAAGGAGGATCCAGGGAACTACAGGCCTGTCAGTCCGACCTCAGTGCTGGGGAAGTCTATGGAGCAGGTCATCCTGAATGCCATCACATGGCGTGTACAGGACAACCAAGTGATCAGGCCCAGTCCGCATGGGTTCATGAAAAGCAGGTCCTGCTTGACTAATCTGGTCTCCTTCTATGACAAGGTGACCATCTTGGTGGATGAGGGAAAGGCTGTGGGTGTTGTTTACCTGCATTTTAGCAAAGCCTGTGACACCGTTTCCCACAGCATTCTCCTGGATAAAGTGGCTGCCCGTGGCTTGGATGGGTGTACTCTTTGCTGGGTAAAAAACTGGCGGCATGGCTGGGCCCAAACAGTTGTGGTGAATGGAGTTAAATCCATTCATGTAGGATGGCCCTACAGAGGGACCTGGACAGGCTGGAGCGATGGGCCGAGGCCAATGGTATGAGGTTCAACAAGGCCAAGTGCCGGGTGCTGCATTTGGTTCACAACAACCCCATCTAGCACTACATGCTTGGGGAAGAGTGGTTGGAAAGTTGCCTGGCAGAAAAAGACCTGGGGGTGTTGGCCAACAGCCGGCTGAATATGAGCCAGCAGTGTGCCCAGGTGGCCAAGAAAGCTAACAGCATCCTGGTTTGTATCAGGAATAGTGTGGCCAGCAGGACTAGGGAAGTGATTGTCCCCCTGTACTCTGCACTGGTGAAGCCGCACCTTGAATATTGTGTTCAGTGTTGGGCCCCTTGCTACGAGAAGNGTGTCCAGAGAAGGGCAACGAAGCTGGTGAGGGGTCTGGGGAACAAGTCTTATGAGGAACGACTGAGGGAACTGGGGCTGTTTAGCCTGGAGAAGAGGAGGCTGAGGGGAGACCTTGTCACTCTCTACACCTACCTGAAAGGAGGTTGTAGCAAGGTGGGGATTGGTCTCTTCTCCCAAGTTACAAGCACTAAAACAAGAGGAAATGACCTCAGGTTGTACCAGGGGAGGTTTAGGATGGATATCAGGAAAAATTTCTTTACCAGAAGGGTTGTCAAGTACTGGATCAGGCTGCTCAGGGAAGTGGTTGAGTCACAGGCCCTGGAGGTATTTAAAAAACATGTAGACGTGGTGCTTAGGGACATGGTTTAGTGGTGGTTTTGACAGTTTTAGGTTAACAGTTGGACTCAATGATCTTAAAGGTCTTTTCCAACCTAGACAATTCTATGATTGTATGATTCGTTTTTGACACCTGCAAGAGCTAACATTTGTTTTGCTATCATGGCTGCTTATATGAGTGTGCAGTCCTGTTTGGTTTGGTCTACCTGTGCAGCCTTAATAAGGATCAGTCAAAGCATAATTTCAAAAGCAAGGCACTGAAGTCTTTCTCACAGCAGATCAAAAATTTAATTTTATTTTTTAGTTTTTATATTGATGTTTTCTAAAAACACAAACATATATGTTCTTTCCTTCAGTACTTGACTGAAATAAAAATATAACAACTACTGTTGTTTTTTTAATCCGCAATAATGATTTTTGAGAAACCTTTGTACTGCTTTTTTTTTTTCTATTAATGATTCTAAATTCATTCTCTAATCTGTTTTCATTTTTCACTCAGATTATAAACTTCTGCAGGTCTCTTAGTAGGGCAATCTCTTTACAGCACTTTGTGATTTTACTCTGGTGTAGAAGAATTCTTTATTAATAAATTATGGCAAAAAATTAATAATCCTGGAAAAACTTGGAATGAGAAATCTACATGTCTGAGACTGCATCCTAATTTTTGGTCCTTTAATTGACACAAGCACCATGAGTGTTGTTCTTATATTAAGATTAGGAAACACACTATTTCAGTTCTAGGATTCCGTTTTGCTTTTTTATGTTATATTTTCAAAGTTTTACAAAACCATTTGCCATTTGGTATCATTTGTCATTGATATAAACTTTTGGGTTTAGTGTATGTGAATCATTTTTCAAAGCCTGACACAAGAACGATGACTTTATTCTAAGAGATGCCCATAGGCAATGGGCTGACTCAATATGCAACATTCATAAGATTGCTGTATTACATGAGAATCAGTGTCCTTGTCTTTTAAAAGGTCTGAAGCTCAACTTTAACAATACAGTTATATTTAGTTAGTAAGCATTTAAAAATGTTTAGCAGCTGATTGGAATGGTGGGTTTTTTTTCATTTTGCACTCCACAGTAATTAATATTCTTTTTCATTTTACTAATTAGAGTAACCATTTTCTGCCATGTGAATGCATTTATTTAGAAATCTAGGGATAGTTAGAAATATAACAATGATAACTACACTAAATGCAAAGGCATGTGCAAAACTTAATTGCCTCTGATTAAGCAGTAGAAACATCACGTTTCCAAGATGCGGTAAGAATATGCACTGCTCAGACCTTCCCCATGTAATTTAAGCTTTGAATGTGGGTGTCAGGCTATGGTCCAGAGAGGACTGGCTTTAAGCACTGGCAAAGCAGGCAGGATACAAACTGCCTGCTGAGCTCACACCAGCAGAGGTGGAGGCTGGCTGCTGGAGCAGTGCCTGCTTTCCCAACCACTGATTCTCCTTTCTGCATGTAAAGCCCTCTTGCTTAGCCCCAGGAGAAGCCCTCAACACCAATTTCTGCCTCACTTCCATTCCTCTTCCATAACCCTTTGCTCTTGCTGCAGGACTGCCTTTGGCTCCTTCTTCTCCCCTTCACTCCATCTGCAAAACAAGAGAAAAGAAGAGTGGAGGTGGTTAGTGTATGAAGGGACTGGGCACAATGGAGACCACTGTACCTCTACTTCTCAGTCTCAAAAAAAATCTTACTGACCCTTTCCATCTCTCAGCTAGAAGCAAGCCACACCCTCCTAGATTCTCTGTCCTGCATGAAACTTCTCCAATGGCCAAGCAACAACTTCCAATTGCTTCTCCAATATGATATCACCAGTGCCACAAAACAGGATGTTATTGATATGGTGGACCTTGAAACTGACAAGATTCTTTTCAACCAGTTCAGTCATCATTGGATTATGTTGTTAGTAATTTGTGGAGTAGATTGCTTGAGGTGTACATTAGGTTGGGTATAGTTTTTATTTTAGCTACATGTTGTAAGGGCACTTTACTTGACTTCATTGCCTGTTTTGATTACACCTTTATTATAAACTATTATTTTCCTCTTCCTTACTATAATTTTTCAAGTTCTCTGATGTGAAGGCTCTTTAGATTTTGTCTTGTAAAGCAGTATTTAACCTTTCCTGTGTAATACCTTGTAAGAGACAGTCAAGATGTCTCAAAATTCCCTTACCACAACATGTTGCAAAATTAGAATGTCTCAATAGGAAACCAGTAGTCAAAAGGTCTCAAAAGTCACTTGCTACAAGCAGACCAGCCATATCCTGTTTGCAACAGGGGCAAGGGGCACCCGAAACTTGCTGAATTAAGCTGCAAGTTGTACCAAAGTTGTCCACCAATGTGGTGTATGTGACCACCAAGAGGTACACCAGAACCAACTGTCTT